>ML787104.1:113411-128188 GCA_009831015.1 Picea engelmannii
AGATTGAGAGGGATCTTGGAGATTCGGTCACCTGGGTTGTTCTTACCATCACCTGATCTATCAGTTGGCATATTTATTAGGGTGATTGGACACTTTTGGCAGCAGGGCCGAGTTATTAAGGGTTTCATCCTTCTATTGGAGCGTGGCATTCTTCAGCTGGAGAGTTTGGCATTCAGATCTTCTTGTATTGATCTTCATTTCTTATTTAGCCTTTGGAGACATCTTTTGTATTAGCGGGAGTATTTTGTAGCAGCTCTTATCTATTGTCTATCTTATTGGCCATCTGTTGAGCATTCCAGATCGACATCTTCATTGTAGCAGGTTTCTCTATTTTATTAATAAAGAAGAATTGAGATGTTTTGGCTTGTCTATCTTATTGCATATGGTTGAGGTATGTTCCATGGTTATCTCTTTTTGTTATTTTCTGCATACACAAATATAAACACATCTAAAAGGTAGATCAACAAAGTGTTTGACGAAATACCTCACTCAAAAAAAGTTTTAAAAAGACACCAAAACAGTGATGATCCTTGCATAATGGCTTGGGATCATTACAATGGTATCAGAGCTTAGATTCCTGCCAACCAGTGGGGATTAGTAGAGTTACAATAAGATGGATATTATTATCAGGATTGAGGAGTGTGAAAGGGAATATAAAACCATCAATAATTTCAAAGGGCTCATAACATTCCAATGGTTCCTATCCTAAAATTCTAGTTGGAACAAAAATAAGATTGCAGGTTGGCTCAAGGCAAGGGAGGAAATTAGAGCAGTCTTTGGGTTGAAACCCACGCCCATTAGGAGGGAAAAATAGAGAAACCCCACACCCAGTAGGAGCACACAACGTTGCTACAGTTGCAAGGTGCCTTGGGAACCTGATCATAGGTATAGGGGTAAGGATAAGAAGCATATTATTGAGGTACGAGAGGACAGTGATGATGAGGCATGTGAGGATGGATTGATTGAGGCTTATCTAGAGCAGTCTGATGATGATAGTGACTCTTGCACAGAGGCTAGTGATAGTGACTCTACCTCAGAGGATAGTGATGATGACTCTTGCATAGAGGCTAGTGGTGCTTGCACGCTTGAGGAGGAGGATGGCCCTTGTGTAGTTGATAGGCAGCTGGATGGACAGGACGATAGCACTAGTGTCTCAACAAACATATCACATACCATTGATGACATTACACCTTAGCAGTGTGGTGACACTAGTGAGGAGTCACACATGTTAGCACCTAGAGATGATGAGCTTCCTGTGGGGGGCGTGACACATCTGTCACCTGTTCAGACACCCATGATAACCAAGTCACATGAGGAGATCAGTGGCATGACAGGTATGATGGATGAGATTAGTGTGAGGGATGCACACCATGGACAGGTAGACCCACAAGTCTAGGAGGAGGTATAGTACGTACAGGGAGCTGACCTCACAAATACAGGTCAGCCAGAGGGGATGGATTCACAGCTATTGGAGACTTCATTGGTTGAGCAGATTGCAGAGGCTGGCAGGTGGATGGAGCACGTACTTCAAGGATCAGATTGCATTGATGAGGATTCACTCTTTAGTATTCAGGATGACCATAGCATGTGTCTGGACACAACTATATGGGATCCAGGCACAAATGATAGTAGCAGGTTGAGTGCACAAGAGGATATAACTGCTCATATAGGATATAGTGTGAGTCAGGGGGAGATGGAATCTAGTGATGGGATGCAGTGGCATATAGGACTACCTAGTGGTGTAGTAGACAACAGGCAGTTCAACACTTTATCTTATGTAGAGAGTGTTGTTAGTGATGGCACTAGCAGTGAGAGGCATGAGGGGGTACCCCAGCATGACTATGATCAGGAGTCACACCACTTAGCAACAAAGTTGAGAGTTAGTGAGGCTATGATCATGGAAGCCACTAGACGTATTGATGACATGCATATAGTGATGGAATATTACTATTGGAGAGCATCAAAGGCACGTGGTAGCTCAGATGGAGGATTTTCCATGGATGATTTTCACACTCTCAGGAAGAGAGTGTCTATGATGAGGATTGACTACCAACAGTTGTTGAGAGACAGGGACTACCTACTGGGGATTAGCGAGTTGTATCACAGGGCCTTGAGGGGCCAGGAGTTGGAGGTAGACCGACTCACTCAGGGGTGGGAGAGCACTCGAGTATTATTGAGAGGCACATAGAAAACCCTTCAAGAATTAGAGTCTAGATCAGA
Organism: Picea engelmannii; assembly: GCA_009831015.1. Classification (NCBI taxonomy): domain Eukaryota; kingdom Viridiplantae; phylum Streptophyta; class Pinopsida; order Pinales; family Pinaceae; genus Picea; species Picea engelmannii. The sequence continues at coordinate 115,632 of ML787104.1, forward strand.
TGAGTTTCTTAAGGAGATTTGTCAGAGATACACTTAATCTGTCTCAGTAGACACTCAAATATATCATTCAGTCACGTTGCTAGGAGATGATGATGATCTAGAAGAGGAGCACCAGATGATGGATGACGCTTCCATTTGTCTTCCGAGAGAGGTTGGCCTCCATGTAGAGGTTGATCCAGTAGTACACCCAGGATTTATGATGCAACATGAGTCTACGGGAGATGAAGTGAGTAGGCCGGAGCATACAGTGATGAGTTCTAGCTCACAGAGACATGTCGAGTTGTATGAGGAGATTTAGAGGGGTATAGTGCCTTGCAGGGAGGAGACACACCTAGGAGAGCATGCAAATTTCACTCCTTAGCAGCATCACCTAGTTATGAGAGATCACCTTCACCATATCAATAGTTACATGGGAGATGAGAGATGGAGGTTGGTTGAGTAGCAGTTGGAGGAGTTACTTCCAGTTGTACTGGATGGTTGGGATTTGATGATGACCACAGGAGAGCATCTATCATGGATACCGATGGATGAGATTCTGGTCGAATCCTTGGGATTGACCAAAGCATGTGACACCTTCCAGTCCTACAGTCAGCTGCAGATATGTCTGTTATCCTTCTTCGACACATTTATCATTGACAACAACATGAGGAGGATAGCAGATGAGCATAGAGGGATTTTGACAGTGATCAGTCTCACATAAGAGTAGTTAAAGGAGATTGGAAGTGATAAACTTCCAACTTTACCATGGGCTCTGGGTGTTCATTTGGCTAGCAGGATGTCTGACTACATGGTGACTCAGGTTGCGCCAGAGAGCCACACACTCTACCAGGGGTCGGTTTGGCGTGGGTCTGCAGGGATTTTCCTGACGGAGCAAGGCATCCTTTCAATTGTTTTCATCATGCTCGGACATGGAAATTTTTGGACAGGTACTTCTTCTATAGAGGTGTCTTCATTGATACATTTTTTGGACAACAGGTCCAATGGTCACAGGTATTTCAGCTAGAGGGCCCAGGAGAGGAGGATTCAGGATGTATGCAGGGGGCAGACAATCAGGGTCAGAGTAGTGCAGTGGCAGCATGAGGATATTCAACAGAGGTTAGCATGGGACCCAGGGATTGCAGGATTGAGAAGTTCATTGACCGATAGGGGAGAGTGGACCATTGCAGGGGAAAGTTATTGTAACTTTCCATTGAGCTTCAGTGTTGAGAGGAGCGCATCGCTTGCGGGAGCCTCACGGAGGTCTTGCAGTACCTCATTTTGTCATCATCATGAGAAGTTAGTGGAGGCCATGTGGATATTGGTAGAGATTCAGAGGATGGACTCACTCTGAGATGAGGCCATGTGTCATGTGCAAGAGGTTCACAGGGTTGATATCTTTCAGGACTATGCTTCGCAGAGTATTGCAGATCACTTTTTGATATGGGATCCAGGGGGTGGAGTGTACTATTGTTCATCTTTGGATGGGTTCTACTATGTATCCCACAGGTGGACATGGGATCCTAGTATTTTATTTGATATGATTTGGTTATTGCTAGAGGACAAGCAATTTTCTAGCAGGAATGACTGTAATGTCCCCACTTTGGGACATCGTCACAGTGCAAAGATTTATGTTGACCAGGGTAGCCAGATGGATGTTATAGTGAGTACAAATGTATTTGAGAGGCATTTTGGGGTCCATATTACATCTATCATCATATTCCATCATTATAAGCCATTCCACACAGGTTGGATTTGGTTTCGTTGCATTCCGACGATTTCCATGATTTTGACTATTTTGAGTTATAAGTTAATTGAAATCACTGAAGAGGTCATTTTTGACACATTAATTGGAGGAACCTCTCAGTGTAATAGCTCATTGGAATTGGGAGGAGAATCACTATAGGATGGGATGGCTAGAAGTGACTTTCAGTGGCTAGGGAAGCCACAAGGAGAGATAAGGAGCTTTTCAGAGGTAAAAAGGTTAATTAATTAATTAAAGTGATTTAATTAATTAATTAAATATTAATAAAATAAAAGTCACTTTGGAGGGACAAGGTGAGCCAAAAGTATAAAGGAAAGGCAAGGGCCTCCTCTCATGATTCATGTATGATCTTATTTTGATTTCTGGCTTCTAGCTAGTGAGCCCAATATTGGGGGTTTTGAGGGTTTTGACATAACAAACCCTAGAGGACGATTCGGTGGTGAAAGATTCCACCTATCTTGTCCCAAGCTTGGTCTCGGAGATGCAATACTCTCCCACACCATTCTAGTTCCAGATATACTCAGTTGCAGGAGGATTCTACATCAGTTTCATGTGCAGATAGAGAGAGGGTGCACCAGTTGAGGGATTCCAGCAAGAGGGGCGCACCATCTTTGGAGAGATATTCGTTGTAGGAGATTGGCAGGGCCGTTGAGGATTCTATCACTTGGGTTTTCATTGAAAAGCCTTGGACATCAGATCTAGTGCTTTCTGAGATATTTTTATGGCTCAGATTATTTCTTGAGAAGTGGGGCGAATTGAAGAGAAGGAGGGCGTTTTTGAGATCCAAATCTAGTCCGTTTGGAGGGGTTACATTTCAGATCTGACCCGAAGACTTTACCTAGTGACTTGCAGTGTCCCGATATATATTTATGGAGAGTTTTAGAGCATTTGGAGGCCTCCTTCAGTAGGTCCTAATTATCTAGGGTTTCAGTCATCCAGTGGGGCACACCATTCAGTGGGGGATTTTAGATCTTCAGAGATTGAGAGGGATCTTGGAGATTCGGTCACCTGGGTTGTTCATACCATCACCCGATCTATCAGTTGGCATATTTATTAGGGTGATTGGACACTTTTGGCAGCAGGGCCAAGTTATTAAGGGTTTCAACCTTCTATTAGAGCGTGGCATTCTTCAGCTGGAGAGTTTGGCATTCAGATCTGCTTGTATTGATCTTCATTTCTTATTTAGCCTTTGGAGGCATCTTTTTTATTAGCGGGAGAATTTTTTAGTAGCTCTTATCTATTGTATATCTTCTTGGCCATCTATTGAGCATTCCAGATCGACATCTTCATTGTAGTAGGTTGCTCTATTTTATGAATAAAGAAGAATTGAGATGTTTTGGCTTGTCTATCTTATTGCATATGGTTGAGGTATGTTCCATGGTTATCTCTTTTTTTTATTTGCTGCATACACACATATAAACACATCTAAAAGGTAGATCAACAAAGTGTTTGACGAAATACCTGACTCAAAAAAAGTTTTAAAAAGACACCAAAACAATGATGATCCTTGCATAATGGCTTGGGATCATTACATTCTAACTACTGTTCCACTTAAAAAGTGTCACAAGGTAGTAGCTCATACTGCAAAATTAAGCTTCTTCACAATCTGTTCGAAAGGGGAACATAAGGACATTGGAACCACTACAACCTTGCCCTAAGCACCTTCTATCCAACAGAAGTAGGTCGACAAGGTTGCAACAAAGCACAAATATTCCTTCTACACACCGCCCTCTCATGTAGTCTAACTTGTTGAATATCCTTAGCTTCAACAGGTTCATGACAGACTTCCATAAACTAAGCAACGCGACGTCTCCAACAATACAAGCATCTCACCAAGATGTAGATCCAACAAACGCTTTTCCCTCTCCCCCAGGAACTCAATGCAATGGAGACCATTGCTTCCTAAGGAGGGAGGATTGATCCGGTTGGATATCGGTGGAAACCCACCTTTTCCTACTCGCTCAAAAAAGTTGTCTAGTAATTTTGGCAATTTACTATTTTTAGTAGGTTTTAACTTTCGTGGCCATTTTGAGGGCCTAAACGAAGGTTTCTCGATATCGAGGTTCTCAATGATAGCTGATTTCATCATTGAGCCCCCATAATGAATTTTCTCAATGATACCTTTCCAACGAGATATCATACGCCTAAAAGGGAGATCGTATGCAAAAGTTGCGAACCCATGAAGTTCATGTACTCACTTACCCAAATGGGGCCCACATGACTTTTGGTGCTTCATCTCCTAGGGTTAGGTTTTTGGATGCCTAGGAATTTTGGCATTCCTGTTTATTATAAAGAGGCCTTAAGAGCCTCATTGTATTCATCTTCTTGTGAATGCGAGTAGCTGTCACATCTCTTCTCAGAGATAAGCTGCCACCATTCTACCAAGTCTTTCAGTCTGTATTTTTACAGTCTCTGTACATTTCTTTCATTAATAGAAATCGTGTATTATTGTATATCTGTGTTTATGGTCGCATCTCTGATACATTTATGTTAAATTGTTGAATATCTGCGATATCTCTATGCATTTCTTTATTATATCGCCGATCTCATTTCGTGCTAAAAATAATCTGGATCAGTGGTATCAGAGAAGGCTTCTCTTGATTGTTTTTTCAGTGCATGTCCCCGACGAGGTACGATTATAGCAAGTTGGGTCTCGATCTTGTTTCTCTTGAAGACAATCGATCTTGCACAACCAAGAAACCGTCAATGGTGGAAGAAAAGAAAAACGACAGAGCAAACGATCTTATCAATTTGTTGCTTGAGAAAGCTCTCACGCGACAGAGGGAAGAAATAATGGAGAATTATTCCCGCATCCTTCAATGTCTATCGATAGCAACAGGTGCATATTCATCAAGAGGCCACTTTGGAGGCACCTCACCTTTCAAGGTACAAGTTAATTTTGATATTCTTGTATTCGAAGGACGGATAGATGCAGAAGCCCAAGAAAAATGGTTAACTCTTCTAGAAGTTTATTTCTCTGCTCACAATTTTTCATACAAAGAAAATATCACCTTCGCACTCCTTAAATATATCCCTCATATAAAACATTGGTGGGAAACTTATTGGGAGAAAAGTTCCACAAAGGAGTCTAGAATATATGGGGCCGATCCCACTTGGGATTTTTTTGTGGATGCGAGAAAAGAATAGTATTACCCTGTTGGCAACTATGAGGACCAGTACATGAGATGGACCACACTGAGGCAAGAAAGGGGCCAAGCAATTCCAGAGTTCACTAATACCTTCCATACCTTGCACACCAAGCTGGGTATCAAAGACTCCAAGAGAAATTTGGTTATGAAATATCATGGGGCTCTACACAGATACATCTAGACTGAAATGGATTTTATGGACATCTCATCACTCGTTGTTGCTTATCAATATGTTGTTAAAATTGAGTAGAAATTTAAGTACCAGAACAAATGGTAATTCGGGTCTGCAAATATGCAACAACCAAAGTATGAAAAAGACCTCCCTAACAAAAAGTCTCACAAAAACTAGTCCAAGACATAGGAAAAGAAGGGTGACGAGAAGACAAAGAAGGACACCAGAAAATGGTGTGATTTCCACAAAAGCCCCTGGCACAACACCGATGAATGTCGTTCAAAATAGTCATTGGTGGCCAATATCAGAGACAAGGATCCGAACCCTGATTTAGAATCTGATTTTGAAAATATTGCTAAAGGACAGATCATTGACGTAGACCCCACTACTATTGTCGTGACCACAACAAATCAACCATAAGAGCCAACAGATCCTGAAGAGGGGGAGTGCCTTTTTCATTCATAGATGTGGGTGAAGGGGACCGTGATGCATTTTATTTTTGATAGCGGAACCCATAAACACCTCATCTCAGCAGGGGTCATCAAACAGTTGGGATTGTTGACAACACCACACTTGCAGCCATACAACATCGGGTGGCTTCGACAAGGATGAGATCTCCATGTTAGCCAACATTGTCGATTGTCATACAACATCCAACCATATATGTGGAGATGCCATGCTGTTTATGAGTCTTGACCCCATAGTTTCATTGTTACTTTGGGAGATCATATCTACAGAATACTAGAGGTAGTTCTGACTACTATTCCACCTAAAAAGTGTTGCAAGGTAGTATCTCATACTGCAAAATTCAGCTTCTTCACAATCTGTTCAAAAGGGGAATAGAAGGACATTGGAACCACTACAACCTCACCCCAAGCACCTTCTATCCAATAGAAGCAGGTGGAAAAAGTTACAGCAAAGTGAAAAGAGTCCTTCTTCACACCACCCTCTCATGTATCCCAACTTGTTGAATATCCTCAGCTTCAACAGGTTCATAAGAGACTTCCACAAACTAAGCAACGCGACGTCTCCCACAATATAAGCATCTCACCAAGATGCAGATCCAGCAAATGCTTTTCCCTCTCCCCCAAGAACTCAATGCAATGGAGACCATTGGTTCCTAAGGAGGGAGGATTGATGCAGGTGGATATCGATGGCCACCCACCTTTCCAACTGGCTCAAAATAGTTTTCTGGTAATTTTGGCAATTTACTATTTTTAGCAAGTTTTAACTTCTGGGGCCATTTTGAGGGCCTAAATGAAGGTTTTTTAAGATCAAGGTTCTCAATTATGTTCAAAAGAATGATTGAGCCCCTGAAATGAATCTCCTCGACGATACCTTTCAAACGAGCTATCATACGCCTAAAACGGAGATCGTATGCAAAAGTTACGACCCTGAAAAGTTGATGTACTCACTTACCCAAATGGGGCCCACATGACTTTTGGTGCTTCATATCCTAGGGTTAGGTTTCTTGATGCCTAGGACTTTTGGAATTCTTGTTTATTGTAAAGACGCCTTCAGAACCTCATTGTAGTCATCTTCTTGCGAATGCAAGTAGTCGTCACATCTCTTCTCAGAGATAAGCTGCCACCATTCTAGCGAGTATTTCACTCTGTATTTTTAGAGACTCTGAACATTTCTTTCATTAATAGAAATCATGTATTATTGTATAGACATGTTTATTGTTGCATCTCTGATACACTTTTTTTATATTATTGAATATCTGCGATATCTTTGTGCATTTCTTTATTATATCTCCGATCTCATTTCGTGCCAAAAATAATCTGTATCATTGTTATCAGAGCAGGCTGCTCTTGATCGTTTTTTCAGTGCATGTCCCAAACGAGGTCCAATTATAGAAAGTTGGGTCTCTAGCTTGTCTCTCTTGAAGACAATTGCTCTCACACACCCAAGAAACCCTCAATGGTGGAAGAAAAGAAAAATGATGAACCAGACGATCCTATCAATGTGTTGCTTGAGCAAGCTCTCACGCGATAGAGGGATGGAATGATGGAGAATTTTGCCCACATCCTTCAACACCTGTCGATAGCAGTAGGAACATATTCATGAAGTAGCCACTTTGGAGGCACCTCACCTTTCAAGGTACAAGTTAATTTTGATATTCCTATATTTGAAGGACAGATACATGCAGAAGCCCTAGAAAAATGGTTAACTCTGCTAGAAGGTTATTTCTCTGTTCACAATTTTTCTGACAAAGAAAAGATCACCTCCACACTTCTTAAAGCTCTCCCTCATGTCAAACATTGGTGGGAAACTTACTGGGAGAAAATTTCCACAGAGCAGTCTGGAATATATGGGGCCGATCCCACTTGGGATTTTTTTGTCGATGCGGTAAAATAACAATATTACCATGTTGGCAACTATGAGGACCAGTACATGAGATGGACCACACTGCGGCAAGAGAGGGTTCAAGCAGTTTCAGAGTTCACTAATACCTTCCTTACCTTTTGCACCAAGCTGGGTATCAAAGACTCTGAGTGACATTTGGTTCTAAAATACCGTGGGGCTCTACACAGATACATCTAGACTGAAATGGATTTTCTGGACATCTCATCACTCGGTGTTGCTTATCGATATGCTATTAAAATTGAGAACAAATTTATGCACCAAAACAAATGGGAATTCGGGTCTACAAATCCGCAAACAACCAAAGTACGACAATGACATCCCTAACAAAAAGTCTCCCGAAAACCAGTCCAAGACATAGGAAAAGAAGGGTCACAGGAAGATAAAGAAGGACACTGGAAAATGGTGTGATTTCCACAAAATCCCCTGGCACAACACCGATGAATGTCACTCAAAATAGTCATTGGTGGCTAAGATCAAAGACAAGGAGACGAACCTTGATTCAGAATCTGATTCTTAAAATAATGGTAAAGGACAGATCATTGATGCAGACCCCACTGCTATTGTCATGACCATAGAAATTCAACTAGAAGAGCCAACAGATCCTGAAGAGGAGGAGCATTTTTTTCATTCACAGATGTGGGTGAAGGGGACCCCACTGCATTTTATTGTTGGTAGCGGAAGCCATAAATCCTCATCTCAACAGAGGTCATCAAAATAGTTGGGATTGTGGACAACACCACACTTGCAGCCATACAACATTGGGTGGCTTTGGAAAGGATGAGATCTTCGTGTCAGCCAACATTGTTGATTTTCATATGGCATCTAACCCTTCAAGGATGAGGTATTATGTGATGTTTCCCCAACGGATGTCTATGATGTTCTCTTGGGCCAACCATATATGTGGAGACGCCATTATGTTTATGAGTCTTGACCCCATAGTGTCATTATTACTTTGGGGGGTCATATCTACAATATACCAGAGGTAGTTCTGACTATTGTTCCACCTAAAAAGTGTCGCAAGGTAGTATCTCATACTGCAAAATTTAGCTTCTTCACAATCTGATCGAAAGGGGAACAGAAGGACATTGGAACCACTACAAACTTTCCCCAAGCACCTTCTATCAAACAGAAGTAGGTCAACAAGGTTGCAGCAAAGTGAAAAGATTCCTTCTGCACACTGCCCTCTCATGTAGCTCGACTTGTTGAATATCCTCAGCTTCAACAGGTTCATGACAGACTTCCACAAACTAAGCAGCGCAACGTCTCCAATAATACAAGCATCTCACCAAGATGTAGATCCAGCAAACAATTTTCCCTCTCCCTCAAGAACTCAACGAAATGGATACCATTGCTTCCTAATGAGGTATTTTTGATCTAGGTGGATATCGGTGGCTACCCACCTTTTTCGACTAGCTCAAAACAGTTTTCTGGCAATTTTGGCAATTTACTATTTTTAGCAAGTTTTAACTTTCGGGGCCATTTTGAGGGCCTAAATAACGGTTTTTCTAGATATAGGTTCTCAATGATATCCAAAGGCATGATTGAGCCCCCAAAATTAATCCCCTCAACGATACCTTTCCAACGAGCTAGCATACGCCTAAAACGGAGGTCATATGCAAATGTTACGACCCCGAGAATTTCATGTACTCACTTACCCAAACGAGGCCCACATGACTTTTGGAACTTCATCTACTAGGGTTACGTTTTTGGATGCCTAGGACTTTTGGCATTCCTGTTTATTGTAAAGAGGCCTTTAGAGCCTCATTGTAGTCATCTTCTTGCAAATGTGAGTAGCCGTCACATCTCTTCTCAGAGATAAGTTGCCACCATTCTAGCGAGTCTTTCACTTTGTATTTTTACAGTCTCTGTACATTTCTTTCATTAATAGAAATTGTGTATTGTTGTATATCTATGTTTATGGTTGAATATATGATAAATTTATGTTATATTATTTCATATCTGCGATATCTCTGTCCATTTCTTTATTATATCTCCGATCTCATTTCGTGCCGAAAGTAATCTGGATCAGTGGTATCAAAGTAGGCTGCTCTTGATCATTTTTTCAGTGCATGTCCCTGACAAGGTCCAATTATAGAAAGTTGGGTCTTGAGATTATCTCTCTTGAAGACAATCACTCTCTCACACCCAAGAAACCCTCAATGGCAGAAGAAAAGAAAAATGACAGAGCAGACGATCCTATAAATCTATTGCTTGAGCAAGCTCTCACGCGACAGAGGGATGAAATAATGGAGAATTATTCCCACATCCTTCAATGCCTATCTATAGTAGCAGGTGCATCTTCATCAAGCGGCTGTTGGCAAATATTTAACAGACAACGAATGGAAAATATTTAACAGACAACGAATGCTTGTCATTGATGGAAAGTACAAAAGTAATGATGGCTTGAGTACAACAGTGATGATCAACAGGAAAATAGAAGATAATTCAAGGAAGATCGAATGATCGAAGACAACACAACATTGACAAAATGATAGAAGGCCCGAGAAGCATTTTTTATCGTTGGATCCCATCCAAAATTCCTGACAACATGAGGGCTGTTAGATCTGAATAAAGACAAGAAAAGCACGTTGAAGAGGAGGATAGATCTCAGGCGTTATATCTGAGTGCAGGGTCCGACCACCATTGGATTGAGGAAAACCTGCACGATCTTTAAAAGTGCAAGGAGTAGAGGGCTCACAAATTCCGAAAGCAGGAGGACCATCCATCTCACGGGGTTATGTGGACCGTTGATCCGACTCCCCGTCGGAGTTTCAAGGATCGCGTGTTAGAGATGTCAAAGAAACAATGCAACAGGAATCTCGATTTATCGATAAGCAAAATCTCAACGTAATCTGAGTCATCAAATCAAGATCACATATGAACTGTTGATCCGACTCCCTGTCGGAGTTTCGAGGATTGCGTGTTGGAGATGTCAAAGAAACAATGCAACAGGAATCCTGTTTTCTCGATAAGAAAAATCCCGATGTAATCTGAGCTGTCAAATCAAGATCACATCTGAACCATTGATCCAACTCCCTGTCAGAGTTTCGAGGATCGCCTGTTGGAGATGTCAAAGAAACAATGCAACAGGAATCCCGATTTCTCGATAAGAAAAATCTCGATGTAATCTGAGCCGTCAAATCAAGATCACATATGAACCATCAATTCAAATCACATCAGCAAACCATGTCATCTAGGAACACGTGGCACAACCAGGTAATGACAAGTGTCAGACTGATTCAACATGCCAAGCACATGTAAGTCACGAATCAGGGTGACATGTGGCAGTTATTTAACACATGTGACGTCAGCATATGTACACCATGTCGGAGTTTCGAGGATCACGGGTTGGACATGTCGAATATTTTTGACATCAAGAATCTCGATATCGTGATATGTGAAATCGCGATGTAATCTGAGCCATCAGATTAAGGTTGAATCTGGACCGTTGATTCCATCCCTTGTCGGAGTTTCAGGGATCGAGAGTTGGACATGTCAAAGATTTTTGACATCAGGAATCCCGATATCGCGATATGTGAAATCGCAATGTAATCTGAGCCGTCAAATTAAGGTTGAATCTGGACCATTGATTCCATCCCTTGACGAAGTTTCGAGGATTGAGAGTTGGACATGTCAAATATTATTGACATCAGGAATCCTGATATCACGATATGTGAAATCACGATGTAATCTGAGTCGTCATATTAAGGTTGAATCTGGACCGTTGATTCCAGCCCTTGTCAGAGTTTCGGGGATCGAGAGTTGGACATGTCAAAGATTATTGACATCAGGAATCCCAATATCGCAATATGTGAAATCGCGATGTAATCTGAACCGCCAAATCAAGATATGATCTGGATCGTTGATTCGACTTCTTTATGGAATTTTGAGGATCGAGATTTATAAGGGACAAGAACATTGAACATCAGGAATGCTGAAATGTCGAAACCTGATATAAAGGCAAGATTAATAAATTTCATCCAATGGTGCGGATAAATTGGAATATGATCGGAAAATTATTGTTCTCTCTCATAGTTAACCCCTCAGTTATGAATCTGTTAGTGAAACAAACTCATGATTGCAAATCAGTTAGCGTTTCAGTTGGCGTTTCAGTTGCTCAGATAGTTGTCTTCCTTTTGCCTAAGGAGTTGGGAAGTTGAACCATCGTGTAGTTGTGTATAAAAGAAAATGAGACAGACTGTGTATGGTTGTCTGTTCTGGATGGAAAATGAATGAAACAGTAAGAAAGAGAAAATGAGAGGATGCGTAGCATGAGACTTAGAAAATGTGCAGAGTAAGATGAAACGCAGAGCAGAAGCAGAGCAGAATGACAGAAAGAGTAGAAGCAGAGCAGAATGATAGAAAGAGAAAAAGAAGAGAAGAATGTGAGAACAAGTTGATGTAGAGAATACCTGCTGAACAAACGGAGGAAGAGAAGAGAAATAGAAAAGTGTGTAGAAGACCAGATTTATAGAACAAAGAAAGATTGGTAAGAACTGATTTATCTGTAAAGTTGACTATTTATTTAGCCATTCATATTCTAGGGAGGTTGGGAGGTGCTTGGGAGGACTGTTCTCCTCAGAGGTTCAAGTGGAAGCTTGAACACAGGAAGTTGTAGCTTCCATCTGGTTGCAGCCAAAGAAACTAGGGTGGCAAGGTGGTGCAAGGGAGAACAAGTGTTCTCTGTTATACAAGTTGGAGCCTGTGTAACTGGAAGTTGGTGCTTCCATCCAGTTGGTGCTGGAACATTCAAGAAGTTGGTGCTTCCATCTAGTTGGTGTCGGAATATTGAGGGAGTGGGTGCTTCCTTCTAGTGGGTTCTAGAGAAACCAGAGAGTTGGTGCTCTCAAACAAGTTGCAACTTGTAAAATAGAGGTAGCAGCCTCACATTGAGCTGGTGCTCAATTAAAGATGTTGTACAAAACTTAAAAGACTGCCTATCATTTCGAAGAAGAAGAGGTTTTCTCCCTTTATGGGTTTCCTCGTGAAAATCTGTCTCTGTGTATACCTTATGTGTGAATTATGCTTTTTACTTTTACTGTCCATATGTTGTATAATGTTGATGATCACTTGAAGAAAGATTAAGAATATTTTAATAGAGTTAAAATTGTTTAAGCTCAAAGAC
>ML787104.1:129830-177215 GCA_009831015.1 Picea engelmannii
TTGTATCATCAAAATCTGCCAAGTATTAAAGCCTCAGAAGAATTAACCTCCATTCTAAATCAGCAAAGAAATTCAAATTTGAAAGCTGGATTGGGATATGAAGAAGGATCAAGTAGTGATCATCCAAGTAATACAGAATCTATCAAGTTTGTCAAATCCTTATGTTAGCACTTGGTAAATTTCCTAGAGGTTGAAAAAAAAAAAAGAAATCTACAAAGGTAACCTTATCCAACCGCTTTTAAAGCTGGGATCTAGCCCTTCCAGCTTCAGAGAGGGATATCTCTATATGATTTAGCTTTGTTTTTAATTTCAGATGTTAGGCTAGGTAAAGAAACTGTTGGTTTTGTTGTCAAAGAGTTTTTGAAATTGGTTGAGACGGTCTACACATCCATTGGGCTATGGGGTCTGTGTTTAATCAGATATGAGATACAACCAGAAATGCCAAAGAAAAACTTCACAGGGAGAGATAATACCCTCACTGGATATTTAGTAATTAAAATGATGGACAGAAGAAAAGATAAGAAAAATAACTTTAAATAACAAGCAATTAAGAATTTCTTAATTGAAGATATTAGAAGATAAACATTAAAATCTTTTAGAATCTGAAACAGGGTATCAAAGATAAATCCTGCAACATTACGCTATTCATAAAGATTAGTTCCAGAAAACAAAGTGATTACAAAGAAATAAAAACATTCAACTTAGAAGATCAACATCCCCAGTGAACATACGCAAGAATCCTGTAAAAAGCTTCTTCTTTATTAATGGCGGATCTCTTCAAAAATAGTACAGTTTGATAGCAATAGGGTGTGCGAATCAACAACCCCCAATACTTCGAAAGATGAAGCATTTATAATTCAAAATACAAACGTTCCTGTCATAACTGATCAGGACGTGCTCATTCTATTTTTAGTCTAACTAATTTAACTAATCAAAACTGCTTGATGACTCAGTACAACTGCATGCGGAATTTCTGGGGTAGGCCGTTGGCAAGGTGCCTCTGCAACCTCTTCTGACTGGATGGATGACTGGATGGTGACAGATCATCTTCTAATCTAATAGATCACAAATTTCTTCCCATCTGAGATGACTTGGCACTGTGACTTTAAGTAATATCCGATACACTTCGTCCATATCTGTATACTTAGCAAAAGTAGGCTTGATGATGAATATGTGTTTAATCTCGTGTTGGATACTAATATCCAACTGCAGGGCATCCATGAATTCTTTGTGTGTGATGCTCCCTTATATCCCTGCGAATTTGGAATTGTCCTTAGACACTTCATCCAATCTCTTCTTGTAGTCAGGGAGTGTCATTAGTTTGTCATTAATGACCTTCAGACCAAGTAGGCCTTTCTTTTGGAGAGCATCTATCTTATTGAAGAACTTCTGCACTCCTTGATCCATGACTTGAACCTTTTCCTCAAGCTGTAGCATTAGACTTCTCTTGGTTAAGACCATTTTTACTTCAAGTATAGTCTCTGTTTTGTCCTTGATTTTTAGTTCTTCAAGTTACTCTCTGGTCTTGGAATTCAGGAACCTGATGATCTCATTTGCTTGTGCTGGCATGTCTCCCAGCTCCACTCTGATTTTCTCAACGGCCTGTTTGCTTCTCTGGAGCAACTCATTTTGTTCAAAAATGATTTGAATCATTGGCCATATTTCATTGATGGACTTGGTGATATCTGTCCATACAATCTCTTTGACCTCAGCCAAAGTCTTCCCTGCCATTGTCTGCTTTTGGAGCTGCTGTAACTCCTTCCTGATGTGCTCATTTACCTGCTTTTCTTTGGATAGGCTTGTTTGGAAAGAAGTCTTGAGCTCTTGGAGGTTATACACTTCTTTCTTAAGCCTGTTGATTTCTATCTCTTGCAGGTTCATCTTCTCCATGGACTTGGCAAGGTCTGTTGTTCCTTCGGGTAGTGACACTGGTGTAGCAGACAGAATGGTTGTCACTGTTGCTGTGCTCAATCCTGCAATTGGGATAGAACTCAATGGAATGCCTTCCATTGGCTTCATCTGCTCTTTATCCTTTAGGAGTCTCTCCATCTCAGCCTCCATCTCCTTTAGCTGAGCATTCTGCTCCATGAGTAACTTTAACATCTCATCCTTGTCACCTTCCTTTTCTGCTATCTCCTTCGCCTGTGAATCCTCTGTGGGAGGGAGTTTTAGTTGTTTTCTTAAGGATGCGATGTCAACATTTTTCTTTTTTATCATTTCTTCTACAACCTTGACATTCATAGGGTCATAACCAATCTTGAGGACCAGCTCCTCCAACGTCTTGATTCTGTTGTCTTTCGTGAAAGATGATATTTTCTCCAGCTTAAGTTGTGTCTGAGCATTGTTCAAAGACACCTGAAACTTTGCTGCAGAAGTTGAAGCGTGGTCCAATGTGTGAAAAACCATCTCCCCTGTTTGTTTTTCCAGATCCATCTGATCTGCTGGATGCACGTCCTTTTCCTGGAATTCGAACGTGGCCCTTTTGTAATCTGAGATCACCTTGGGATCAGGTACCTGTGCTTGGAGGTAGGCCATGTGCATCCTACCCTTTTCTGTGTCAAATGATGAAAGAAGCCTATGCTAAGCTGTGGATGACTGCTTCTGGAACTGGGCATAAGTACTGCTAGTGAGGTTCTGGTTCTTCTTCTTGATTAATTCATATTTTTTGAAAATGCCCAACTTGGGCCCAGTTTTGCTTGGCTGAGTATCTAGGGGAGAATTTGTGGATTTTTTCGGTATTGCTGTTGTGATTGCTTTATGCTGGCTCGAACCAAAAGGCAGAATGACTGGCTTGACCCCTATGGTAGCTACTGTGGTAGGTGGGACTTCTTGTTCAACTGTCGCGCCATGCATTGAAACTGTCTTTGGCCTCTTGGTGTGCATCTGGAACTCCTCTGATGACACCTCTGTTATAGGAGGAGATGACTCCTGTCAGGGCCTCTTCTCCTTGGGGACCTGAGGTGTGGTAGTGGGTGGCACACTCGTCAAGGGCACCTGAGGTTCCACTTCAACTTACTGTTCCACGTCCACCAGAGTGTCGGGCACCCATACTATCTGATTTGCAAATTTCTCGATCTCTGGCTTAGACTCATGAGCATACGGGACATTTTTATTTTTCACTCTCATTTCCAAAATGATCCCGCATGGATCATAGTACCAGGTGAAACTCGTAAATAATTTCATCTCCTTCAACATTCTATCCGCTTCTTCCCCTGCACCTCGACTATTGCAGATGAAAGAACCAATCTGCCCCTTGATTCGCAATTGCTGCTTCTTCTTTAGGGAAACAAAATGAATGTCATCTGAATTCATTATCTGCCTAATATATTCTAATGCAAAAATTCTTACCAATACATATTTTGGCAGCTTGTAGGGTGCCAATTCGCACCCGAAAACTCTGATTTCGGTGTGGTTCTGATATAAGTACCAATATCTTGTCTTCGCGTTGTCCGAGAGATTCATAATTCTCTGGACTTCATCATTTATTCGTGGCTCAGGCCTTCCACTCAACATGCTTACCACTGGGTGGTAAAACTGATCAATGAAAGCTTTGAAGTCGTATTCAGCGGAGTTACGCTTCAGAAGAGAAGTCCATGCTGTGACTGGCTGGGGCCGTCCGTCTGCATCCATCTTCTGCATGGAGAAACTAAATTTGTCGGCTTGAAAGTAAACGAACATGTACGCCAATATGGAAGAATATCTGAACATACCCTCTGTGCCAAAATTCACGAATTTTTCATGAATATTATCGGCCAAGAAGGTGTTGTAGTCGAATTGCATTGTGGGCTTTTCATCGTTTGAGAAGATGGACAGAAAACCCAGGATGGGCTCATCTACCCATTGGTCAGAATAGTAACTGAGTAGGGCACAAAGGGAAGAAATGATTTGATTTCCTTTGGTGGAGAAAAGTGAAGAAGGGTAAGGGGGATTGGTGGAAGGGAGTTGAGCGGAAGTGGGGAGGAAAAGCTCAAATATCTGAGCTCTTTGAGGGAAGGTCATTTTCTGATATAACTCAGTGAGGATTTCTAAATTGAATGGGGACGCAGATTCAGCATGGGAAATTTGCATCATCTGGTCAATATCTTCGGGAGTGATGAAGAAGAGGATGTCTCCAGATGAAGAGACGATGGCCTTCTGGTCAGGGATGTAATGGGATTGGCATTTGAGGGCGAATTCGGGGAAATGATGAATCTGGGGAAAGAGATACAGGGGAAAATTGGACTTCCAGAGTCCAATTTCGTCACTCTGGTCCAGGAAAACCTCTTGGAGCCATGACTGAAGATCAGAAAAATCGAAGTCGCAAATGGTATCTGCGATCAATCGATCTTTATCAACCAAGGGAATTTTGTCCAAATCGACAGGAGCGGGAAGAAAAGGATTCTCTTCTTCTCCCGCTTGTCTTGGCTTTGACACCATTTCAGCAACAGTACTTGCAATAAACACGATGTTAGTGGGGTAGACTGGACTGTGGATGAAGGTGGCGGAAGAGTAAAATTTCTGGCGCAATGGACGAATAGTGAATGAAGAGGGTAAATGGTAGTTTTATTTAAACTTGGGTTCGGTTGGACACGGGAAAATGGTCATCATGAAAACGGGTATATTATCCAGTCATTAATGGACAACGGGCCACTTGGGGGTGATATGGCAGGTGACGGTGGCCAAAACATACGGATGGTTGACATGGCTGCTAGGGATGGGAGGTGATGGGAAGTGAAAGTTGTCATAAGGGGCTGGTCATGAGTGGAAAGGGTAAAGGACTGACAACAGTTATGGGATGGGACACGACCCCGAGAACAAGTGAGACAAGTGGACTCAGTGGAGGATGATGTCCATGAGTGACAGAGCTATCAAATAGCATGTGTGGGATGGGACTTGAGGACCAATAAGCTGACACCACGTATGACCAGGGGCCTGCCGAAGATAAATATCTATTCCAGACCCCCCCCCTCGGTTAAAAGAAGGACACCAGGGGGGGTCTGAAATCCATTGTGATCCATTGATTTGCGTGCTTGTTTCCTAGCCGC
Organism: Picea engelmannii; assembly: GCA_009831015.1. Taxonomy (NCBI): domain Eukaryota; kingdom Viridiplantae; phylum Streptophyta; class Pinopsida; order Pinales; family Pinaceae; genus Picea; species Picea engelmannii. The sequence goes on from ML787104.1 coordinate 134,855, forward strand.
AGATCTGAGCGCGCTCTTTAATATCCATTTCGGACCCCCCCCCTCCATTAAAGGCAGAACGGACGGGGGGGTCCGGAATCCAATGTGAACCGTAGATTTAAGCGCTCCATTCTGGGCTGTCTAGNCCCCCCCCCCCCCCCGGTTAAAAGCAGAATGGTCGGGGGGGTCCGGAATGCACTGTGAGCCATAGCTCTTAGCGTCGTGATCGAGACCGTTGATAAGTGCAAGAAACATAGATCAGGAGCGAAAGACATATGCACTTGGGGAAAAACTTAGGATAAAGTCATTTTATGGGTTTTTCTTCAATTTTACAATGAACACCACCATGGGACTTAGAACGACTTATTTTTAAGCATTTGGAACATGGTGTAATCTTGATTTCAAGCTAGTTTTAATGGACTTGAACAATAAAGCAGCTGACCTACATGCTAACCTACATGCTAACCGATCTTCCTAGGACTATTAACCCAGATTAAATTGTTGGTTAAGAAATTACTCTACCTAAGGGATATCTGACCAGGATTAGACAGTCTGGTCAGATTTATTCACTAATCTAACCTAAGGGCTATCTGACCAGGATTAGATAGTCTGGTTAGATTTATTCACTAATCCTAACAACATTAAATTTAAAAAGAACTTGGCCATGCTTGAAAGGTATGGCCAAGTTACTATTATTGCATGGGGCTTTTCTTTCAATTCTTTTATGCCCTCTTTTCTTTTTCTTTTTCTCTTTTTCTTTTTCTTTTTCTTTTTTCTTTTTCTTTTTCTTTCTTTTTCTTTTTTTCTTTTTTCAAATTATTTGTAGACTGAACAATCAATTGCCAATAAAAACACTAAATACAGATAATATCCATAATATCCAAGTCATCAGTTGATTCCCATAATTTATGGGGTGATAACACCTCAAAAAATGGCAACAGTCACTCTGCAGAAACAAAGAAGGAAAATCAGCCACTAAGAAGAAATGAAAGAAAAAGCCCCAGACCTGAATTTATAGACCAGAAAGATTATTGGCGTGACAAAAGTCGACCTCCTCAAAGAAGACAATTTTTTTCAAGGTACAAATATTTTTTCTATGGTTACTGTTTTCTCTGTTCTAATTTTGGTCACAAAGCTATAAATTGTTCTTTAAGATTTAGATATGAGCAGTCAAGATATACAATGAATAACTATCTTCCACAACAAAGATTGAGGTAACCAAGCAACAAACAATCACATATTATAAATCATGTGATGATCGGAAGAAGGACACAGGTGAAACACAACAACATATATGAGCATAACAATCATTATGATCTATTATTCAATGAACCAGAATGTTACAACTGTCATAATTATGGTCATAAAGTTGCAGACTATCGCTTAAGGAAATACAATTCAGATTTGATCTCCACTACTGAAAATGTCAAAGTCTGGAAGAAGAAAGTAGATGACAAGTGTGGACTAGTGCTATCAACCCAAAGGAAAAAGAATCCCTGGTATATTGACAGTGGATGCTCCAAACACATGACTGGAGACAGAAGTAAGTTTCTAACTCTAAGTGATAGCAAATTAGGGAATGTAACTTTTGGAAATGATGCACCTGGAAAGATAAAAGGTAAAGGAATTGTAAATTTGTGTAACGGAAAAATAAAATCTCAAGATGTGTTTCTTGTAGAAGATATGAAACATAATCTACTTAGTGTCAGTCAAGTATGTGACCTAGGGTGTGAAGTTGTTTTTACCTCTAAAGACTGTAAAATAAAAACTATGGATTCAGGTCAGCTAGTTGCAAAAGGTATAAGAACAGCAAACGATGTCTATGTTTTAAAAGAAGAAGAAGAAGAATGCAACTTAAGAAAATATGATGAAAGTTAGTTGTGGCATAGGAGACTTGGTCACCTAAATTTTGATCACATAATAAAACTCAAAAACAATGGGGCGGTAAAAGATCTTCCGAAGATATGAAATCCATATGACTCTGTTTGTAAATCCTGTGAGAAAGGAAAGCTTACTCGCACTCAGTTCAAATCTAAAAACTTTCCTTCAACAGAAAAACCTCTCCAGTTAGTACATATGGATCTATGTGGACCATCAAGGAAAGAAGGTACAGGAAAATAAAATTACTTAATGTTGATTATTGATGACTATTCTAGACTAACTTGGGTTGCTTTTTTGAAAGCAAAATCTGAAGCATTTGAAAAATTCAAAGTATTTAAGGCTCTGACTGAGAATCAAATAGGAAAAAGATTAAAGGCAGTAAGGTCTGATAGGGGAGGAGAGTTTAGTTCTAGTAACTTCAAAGAGTTCTGTGATAAACATGGGATCAAAAGAGAGTACACAATTCCAAAGACTCCATAGCAAAATGGAGTTGTTGAGAGGCAGAATAGGTCAGTACAACAAATGGCAAGATCAATGACGAATGAAAGGAACATACCTCAGACATATTGGGTGGAAGCAATACATACAGTTGTTCATATCCTTAACAAAGCTCATCTCATACCACACAGTGACAAGACCCCTTATGAACTTTGGTTTGGTAGACCTGCCTCAATCAAGCATTTTAAAGTTTTCGGGAGTAAATGTTATATTAAGAACAATGATGAAAATCTTGACAAATATGATGACAGGGCTGATGCCGGTATCTTCTTGGGTTATGCTACAAATAGTAAAGGATACAGATGCTACAATAAGAGACTACACAAACTAGTTGATTGTATAGATATAAAAGTTGATGAAGAAATTCCAATCAAAAATGTAAGCAGTGCTGAACCAATAATAGAAGATACAGTTGAAGATGAAGATGAACATGTCTAAGGATCATAAAGAGAAGAGTTTGGATCAGATGAAGATATGAATATTCAAACTGACACAAATAAGCAGAAAGAAGAAAAATCACCTCTTAGAATTATTAGAAAGAATCATCCTGAAAATCAGATAATTAGGGATATAAATGAAGGAGTTCAGACAATAAGGAAATTGATTAAAGACTCAGAACAATCTCATGTTTCTTTTTTATCTATGACTGAACCTAAATTTTTTGAGAAAGCTAGCCAGGAAGATAATTGGATTCGAGCAATGAATGAAGAGCTTGATCAAATTGAGAAGAACAATACTTGGGAGCTTGTCCCTAGACCTGAAGATAAGAATATAATAGGTTCCAAATGGGTGTTCAAAAATAAAATGAATGAAAAAGGACAAGTTGTTAGAAATAAAGCCAAATTGGTCTGTAAGGGATATGCACAAGTTGAAGGTCAGGATTTTGATGAAACTTTTGCACCAGTGGAAATAATGGAAGCTATCAGAATATTTCTTGCTTATTCATGTCATAAGAACTTCAAAGTTTATCAGATGGATGTTAAGTTAGCATTTCTTAATGGAGATCTAGAGGAAGAGGTATATATGGAGCAACTTGAAGGATTTTCTTTGACAGATAATCCTAATTATGTTTGTAAGCTGAAGAAGGCCTTATATGGACTAAAACAAGCACCACGAGCTTGGTATTATAGACTGGACAAATTTCTACAAGAAAAAGGGTTCAAGAAAGGTACTGTTGACAATAACCTTTACATTAAGTCTGAAGGTGATAATTTACTTGTTGTTTTGGTTTATGTAGATGATATTATTTTTGGTTGTACTAATGAATCATTTGTCCAGTGGTTTTCTAATTGTATGCAAACAGAATTTGAAATGTCCATGATAGGAGAACTGTCATATTTTCTTGGCCTACAAGTAAAACAAAGCTCTGCAGGAATTTTATTTCTCAAGAAAAATATTTGAAAGAGATGTTGAAGAAATTTCAGATGGAAGATTCTTCTACAGTTAGCACACCTATGGTGGTTGGTTGCAAGCTGAGTAAAGATGATATCTCACCTGATGTGGATCAAAGGACATATCGTTCAATGATAGGCAGTCTTCTGTACATCACAACATCCCGTCCTGATATAATGCAAGCTGTTGGAATGGTAGGTCATTTTCAGTCTTCTCCTAAACAAAGTCATTTGGTAGTTGTCAAAAGGATATTTAAATACTTGAAGGGAACAATGACTTATGGTCTGTGGTATCCTAGAAATCAGAATTTCCAGTTAACTGCTTATTCAGATGCAAACTGGGCAAACTGTGTTGATGAGAGAAAAAGCACCAGTGGAGGAGCATTTTTTCTGGGTGACTCATTAGTTGCATGGTTTAGTAAAAAGAAAGGATCCATCTCATTATCCACTACAGAGGCACAATACATTGCTGTTTCTACTTACTACACACAAATTTTATGGATGATACAAACTCTTGCAGATCTGAAGGTAAATTACACTAATCCCATTCCAATTCATTGTGATAACACAAATGCCATTAGTGTTTCCAAGAATCCTGTTCTTCATTCCATGACTAAGCATATTCCAATCAAGTACCATTTTCTCAGAGAACAAGTTAAAAACAGAATTGTTCAACTAAATTATATACCTTCTATAGAACAGATTGCTGATATCTTTACTAAACCATTAGCAGCGACCCCTTTTAGATACCTTCGTCAAAAGTTGGGGGTTATAATATCTTGTGTCTAATCTGTTCACTTGGTAAGGGGGAGTACTTATTGAATATCTGGTGTATTTCCAAGATTCTTATAGTCGACAGGGGGAGTATGTTTTGCAACAGATCAGAGGAAGAATGTTTCTTCTTTGACATTGATGTCAAATGGGGAGAAAAGGAGTTCGGGAGAAGAGATCCGAATGGATGTGGGTGCTTGTATTGCCATCAATGCCAAAGGGGGAGATTGTTGGCAAATAGTTAACAGACAATGAATGGAAAATATTTAAAAGACAACGAATGCTTGTCATTGATGGCAAGTACAGAAGTAATGATGGATTGAGTACAACAACGATGATCAACGGGCAAATAGAAGATAAGTCAAGAAAGATCGAATGATCGAAGGCAACGCAACATTGACAAAATGATCAAAGCTCGAGAAGCATTTTTGATCGTTGGATCCCATCCAAAATTCCCAACAGCATGAGGGTCATCAGATCTGAATAAAGACAAGAAGAGCATGCTGAAGAGGAGGATAGATCTCAGGCGTTAGATCTGAGCACAGGGTCCGACCACCGTTGGATTGAGGAAAACCTTCATGATCTTTAAAAGTGAAAGGAGTAGAGGGCTCACAAATTTCGAAAGAAGGAGGACCGCTCATCTCAGGGGGTTATGTGGACCGTTTATCCGACTCCCCATCGAAGTTTCGAGGATCACGTGTTGGAGATGTCAAAGAAACAATGCAACAGGAATCTTGATTTCTCGATAAGAAAAATCTCGACGTAATCTGAGCCGTCAAATCAAGATCACATTTGAATTGCTGATCCAACTCCCTATCGGAGTTTCGAGGATCACGTGTTGGAGATGTCAAAGAAACAATGCAATAGGAATCTTGATTTCTCAATAAGAAAAATCTCGACGTAATCTGAGCTGTCAAATCAAGATCACATCTGAACCGTTGATCCGACTCCCTGTCGGAGTTTTGAGTATCGCGTGTTGGAGATGTCAAAGAAACAATGCAATAGGAATCCTGATTTCTCGATAAGCAAAATGCTGACATAATCTGAGCTGTCAAATCAAGATCACATCTGAACCATCGATTCGACTCACGTCAGCAAACCACGTCAGCTAGGAACATGTGGCACAACCAGGTAATGACAAGTGTCAGACTGATTCAACATGCCAAGCACATGTAAGTCATGAATCAAGGTGACATGTGACAGTTATTTAACACATGTGACATCAGCAGATGTACACCATGTCGGAGTTTCGAGGATCGCATGTTGGACATGTCAAAGATTTTTGACATCAGGAATCCCGATATCATGATATGTGAAATCGCGATGTAATCTGAGCCGTCAGATTAAGGTTGAATCTGGACTATTGATTCCAGCCCTTGTCGGAGTTTCAGGGATCGAGAGTTGGACATGTCAAAGATTATTGACATCAGGAATCCTGATATCGCGATATGTGAGATCGCGATGTAATATGAGCCATCATTTTAAGGTTGAATCTGGACCATTGATTCCAGCCCTTGTCATAGTTTCAAGGATCGAGAGTTGGACATGTCAAAGATTATTGACATTAGGAATCCTGATATCACAATATGTGAGATCGCGATGTAATCTGAGTCATCATATTATGGTTGAATCTGGACCGTTGATTCCATCCCTTGTCAGAGTTTCAGGGATCGAGAGTTGGACATGTCAAAGATTATTGACATCAAGAATCCCGATATTGTGATATGTGAAATCGCGATGTAATCTGAACCATCAGATCAAAATATGATCTAGATCGTTGATTCGACTTCTTTATAGAATTTTGAGGATCGGGGTTTGTAAGTGACAAGAACATTGAACATCAAGAATGTCAAAATGCCGAAACCCAATTTAAAGGAAAGATTAATAAAGTTCATCCAACGGTGTGGATAAACTGGAATATGATTGGAAGGTTATTGTTCTCTCTCATAGTTAACCCCTCAGTTACGAATCTGTTAGTGAAACAGACTCATGATTGCAAATCAGTTAGCGTTTTAGTTGGCATTTCAGTTGCTTGGACAGCTGTCTTCCTTTTGCCTAAGGAGTTGGGAAGTTGAACCATCGTGTAGTTGTGTATAAAAGAAAATGAGACAGACTGTGTATGGTTGGTTGTTCCGGATGGAAAATGAACAAAACAGTAAGAAAGGGAAAATGAGAGGATGCATAGCATGAGACTTAGAAAATGTGCAGAGTAAGATGAAACATAGAGCAGAAGTAGATCAGAAAGACAGAAAGAGCAGAAGCAGAGAAGAATGACAGAAAGAGAAAAAGAAGAGCAGAATGAGAGAACGTGTTGATGCAGAGCATACCTGCTAAACATACAGAGGAAGAGAAGAGCAGCAGAACAGTGTGTAGAAGACTAGATTTACAGAACAAAGAAAGATTGGTAAGGACTGATTTATCTGTAAAGTTGACTGTTTATTTAGCCATTCATATTCTAGGGAGGTTGGGAGGTGCTTGGGAGGACTGTTGTCCTCAGAGGTTCAAGTGGAAGCTTGAACACAGGAAGTTGTAGCTTCCATCTGGTTGCAGCCAGAGAAACTAGGGTGGTAGGGTGGTGCAAGGGAGAAAAAGTGTTCTCTATTATACAGGTCGGAGCTTGTGTAATTGGAAGTTGGTGCTTCCATCCAGTTGGTGCTGGAACATTCAGGAAGTTGGTGCTTCCATCCAGTTGGTGCTGGAATATTCAGAGAGTGGGTGATTCCTTCTAGTGGGTGCTAGAGAAACCAGAGAGTTGGTGCTCTCAAACAAGTTGCAGCTTGTAAAACAAAGATAGCAGCCTCACATTGAGTTGGTGCTCAATTAAAGATGATGTACAGAACTTAAAATACTGCCTATCATTTCGAAGAAGAAGAGGTTTTCTCCCTTTATGGGTTTCCTCAAAAAAAATTGTCTCTGTGTATACCTTATGTGTGACTGATGCTTTTTACTTTTACTGTCCATATGTTGTATAATGTTGATGATCACTTGAAAAAAGATTAAGAATATCATAATAGAGTTAAAATTGTTTAAGCTCAAAGACAAATGATTCAGCCCCCCCCCCTCTTAGTTGTATTAGTAATTCCAACAGCGGCCACTTTGGAGGCACCTCGCCTTTCAAGGTAGAAGTTAATTTTGATATTCCTATATTTGAAGGATGGATAGATGCAGAAGCCCTAGAAAAATGGTTAACTCTACTAGAAGGTTATTTCTCTGTTCACGATTTTTCCGACAAAGAAAAGATCACCTTCGCACTCCTTAAATCTCTCCCTCTTGTAAAACATTGGTGGGAAACTTATTGGGAGAAAAGTTCCACAAAGGAGTCTGGAATATATGGGGTCGATCCCACTTGGGATTTTTTTGTGGATGGGGTAAAAGAACAGTATTACCCTATTGGAAACTATGAGGACTAGTACATGAGATGGACCACACTACGGCAAGAGGGGGGCCAAGTAGTTATAGAGTTCACTAATACCTTCCATACCTTTCACACCAATCTGGGTATAAAAGACTCCGAGAGACATTTGGTTCTGAAATACCGTGGGGATCTACACAGATACATCTAGACTGAAATAGATTTTCTGGACATCTCATCACTTGGTGATGCTTATCGATATGTTGTTAAAATTGAGTAGAAATTTAAGCACCAGAGAAAATGGGGATTCGGTTATGCAAATCCGCAACAACCAAAGTATGAAAAAGATGACCCTAACAAAATGTCTCCCAAAAACTAGTCCAAGACACAGGAAAAGAAGTGTCATGCAAAGACAGAGAAGGACACTGCAAAATGGTGTGATTTCAAAAAAATCCCCTGGAACAACACCGATGAATGTCACTCAAAATAGTCATTGGTGTTTGATATCAAAGACAAGGAGCCGAACCCTGATTCAAAATCTAATTCTGAAAATACTGGTAAAGGACAAATCATTGACGTAGACCCCACTACTATTTTCATGACCACAACAATTCAACCAGAAGAGCTAACAGATCCTCAAGAGGGGGAGCACCTTTTTCATTCATAGATGTGGGTGAATGGGACCCTACTACATTTTATTGTTGATAGCAGAACCCAGAAAAAATTCATCTCAGCAGAGGTCATCAAATAGTTAGGATTGTCGACAACACCACACCCGCAGCCATACAACATCGGGTGGCTTCGGCAAGGACGAGATCTCCATGTCAGCCAACATTATCGAATATCATATGACATCCAACCCTTCAAGGATGAGGTATTATGTGATGTTGCCCCACTGGATGTCTGTGATGTTCTCTTGGGCCAACCATATATGTGGAGACGCCATGCTCTTTATGAGTCTCGACCTCGTAGTGTTGTTGTTACTTTTGGGGGTCATCTCTACAGAATACCAGAGGTAGTTCCAACTACTGTTCCACCTAAAATGTGTCTCAAGGTAGTAGCTCATACTGCAAAATTCATCTTCTTCATAATCTGTTCGAAAGGGGAACAAAAGGACATTCGAACCACTTCAACCTCACTGCAAGCACCTTCGATCGAACAAAAGCAGGTCGAAAAGGTTACAACAAAGCACAAAGATTCCTTCTGCACACCACCCTCTCATGTATCCCTACTTGTTGAATATCCTTAGCTTCAACAGTTTCATAACATACTTCCACAAACTAAGCAGTGCGACGCCTCTAGCTGTACAAGCATCTCACCAAGATGCAGATCCAACAAACGCTTTTTCGTCTCCCCTGAGAATTCAATGAATTGGAGACCATTTCTTCCTAATGAGGGAGAATTGATGCAAGTGGATATCAGTGGCCACCCACCTTTTCTGACTGGCTCAAAACAGTTTTCTGGCAATTTTGGCAATTTACTATTTTTAGCAGGTTTTAACTTTCGGGGCCATTTTGAGGGCCTAAATGAAGTTTTTTCAAGAACGAGGTTCTAAATGATATTCATGGGAATTATTTATCCCCAAAAATGAATCTCCTCTATGATATCTTTCCAACGAGCTATCATACGCCTAAAACGGAGATCATATGCAAAAGTTACGACCCCAGGAAGTTGATGTACTCACTTACCCAAACAGGGCCCACATGACTTTTGGTGCTTCATATCCTAGGGTTAGGCTTTTGGATGCCTAGGAATTTTGGAATTATTTTTTATTGTAAAGAGGCCTTCATAGCCTCATTGTAGTCATATTCTTGCGAATGTGAGTAGCTGTCACATCTCTTCTCAGAGATAAGCTACCACCATTCTAGTGAGTCTTTCACTTTGTATTTTTACAGTCTCTTTACATTTCTTTCATTAATAGAAATCATGTATTACTATATATATGTGTTTATGGTTGCATCTCTGATACATTTATGTTATATTATTGAATATCTGTGATATCTCTATGCATTTCTTTATTATATCTCTGATCTCGTTTCGTGCCGAAAATAATCCGGATCAGTTGTATTAGAGCAGGTTTCTCTTGATCGTTTTTTCAGTGCATGTACCCGATGAGGTCCGATTATAGAAAATTGGGTCTCGAGTTTGTCTCTATTGGATACAATCGCTCTCGCACACCCAATAAACCCTCAATGGGGGAAGAAAAGAAAAATGACAGAGCAGACGATCCTATCAATCTGTTGCTTGAGAAATCTCTCATGCAATAGAGGGACGAAATGATGGAGAATTTTTCCCACATCATTCAAAAATTTTCGATAACAGCAAGCGCATCTTCATCAAGCGACCACTTTGGAGGCACCTCACCTTTCAAGGTACAAGTTAATTTTGATATTCTTTTATTTGAAGGACGGATAGATGCATAAGCCCTAGAAAAATGGTTAACTCTGCTAGAAGGTTATTTCTCTGTTTTCAATTTTTCCGACAAAGAAAAGATCACCTTCGCACTCCATAAATATCTCCCTCATGCCAAACATTGGTGGGAAACTTACTAGGAGCAAAGTTACAAAGAGCATTCTGGAATATATGGGGCCGATCGCACTTGGGATTTTTTTGTGGATGCAGTAAAAGAACAGTATTACCCCGTTGGAAATTATGAGGACCAGTACATGAGATGGACCACACTACGACAAGAAAGGGGCCAAGAAGTTTCGAAGTTCACTAATACCTTCCATACCTTGTGCACCAAACTGGGTATCAAAGACTCCAAGAGACATTTGGTTCTGAAATACTGTGGAGCTCTACACAGATACATCCAGACTGAAATGGATTTTCTGGGCATCTCATCACTCGGTCCTGTTTATTGATATGCTATTAAAATTGAGAAGAAATTTAAGCACCAGAAAAAATGGGAATTCGAGTTTGCAAATCCGCAGGAACCAAAGTATGAAAAGGATGACCCTAACAGAAAGTCTCCCGAAAACCAGTCCAAGACATAGGAAAAGAAGGGTCACGGGAAGACAAAGAAGGACACCGGAAAATTGTGTGATTTCCACAAAAGGCCCTAGCACAACACCGATGAATGTCACTCAAAACAGTCATTGGTGGGCGAGATCAAAGATAGGGAGCCGAACCCTGATTCAAAATATGATTCTGAAAATAATGGTAAAGGACAAATCATTGACGCAAACCCCATTGCTATTGTCACGACCACGGAAATTCAACTAGAAGAGCCAATAGATCCTGAAGAGGGGGAGCACCTTTTTCATTCACAGATGTGGGTGAAGGGGACCCCGCTTCATTTTATTGTTGATAGTGGAAGATAGAAAAATCTCATCTCAGCAGAGGTCATCAAATAGTTGGGATTGTCGACAACACCACACCCACAACCATACAACCTCGGGTGGCTTCGGAAAGGATGAGATCTTCGTGTCATCCAGCAGTGTCGATTGTCATATGGAATTGAACCCTTCATGGATGAGGTATTATGTGATGTTTCCCCACTGGATGTCTATGATGTTCTCTTGGGCCAACCATATATGTGGAGATGCCATGATGTTTATGAGTCTTGACCCCGTAGTGTTGTGGTTACTTTGGGGGGTCATCTCTACAGAGTACCAGAGGTAGTTCCGACTATTGTTCCACCTAAAATGTGTCGCAAGGTAGTATCTCATACTGCAAAATTCATCTTCTTCACAATCTGTTTGAAAGGGGAACAGAAGGATATTCGAACCACTACAACCTCACCCCAAGCACCTTCTATCCAACAAAAGTAGGTCGACAAGGTTGTAGCAAAGAACAAAGATTCCTTTTTCACACTTCCCTCTCATGTATCCTGACTTATTAAATATCCTCCGTGTCAACAGGTTCATGACAGACTTCCACAAACTAAGCAACGCGACGTCTCCAGCAATACAAGCATCTCACCAAGATGCAGATATAACAAACACTTTTCCCTCTCCCCCGGTAACTCAATGCAATGGAGACCATTGCTTCCTAAGGAGGGAGGATTGATCCAGGTGGATATCGGTGGCCACCCACCTTTTTCAACTGGCTCAAAACAGTTTTATGGCAATTTTGGCAATTTACTATTTTTAGCAGGTTTTAACTTCCGGGGCCATTTTGAGGGCCTAAATGAAGGTTTTTCAATATCGATGTTCCCAATAATAAATAAAGGAATAATTGAGCACCCAAAATGAATCTCCTCAACGATACCTTTCCAACGAGCTATCATATGACAAAAACGGAGATCGTATGAAAAAGTTACGACCCCGGGAAGTTAATGTACTCACTTACCCAAACGAGGCCCACATGACTTTTGGTGCTTCATCTCCTAGGGTTAGATTTTTGGATTCCTAGGAATTTTGGCATTCATGTTTATTTTAAAGAGGCCTTTGGAGTCTCATTGTATTCATCTTCTTGCGAATGCGAGTAGCCGTCACATCTCTTCTCAAAGATAAGTTGCCACCATTCTAGCGAGTCTTTCACTCTGTATTTTTACAGTCTCTGTACATTTCGGTCATTAATAGAAATCATGTATTACTATATATATTTGTTTATGGTTTCATCTCTGATACATTTATGTTATATTATTGAATATATGCGATATCTTTGTTCATTTCTTTATTATATCTCCGATCTCATTTCGTGCCGAAAATAATCTGGATCAATGGTATCAGAGCAGGCTGTTCTTCATCGTTTTTTCAGTGCATGTCTCCGATGAGGTCTGATTATAGAAAGTTGGGTCTTGAGCTTGTCTCTCTTGAATTTGGTTTAACACTTCATCCCACATCTTGTTTTCTCCCTGACACTCGACTTAGTTGCATAGTTGTGGCCACTTATACTTCACATATACCTCCAACCAAGGGCAGTCTTGAGTCTCCATACCTCTTGACTTCGACCATGTATCTCCTCTAGCTCATCATATCACCTAGTACATTTCATGAAGCCCTTTTCTTTTGGGAGTCATGTCCCCCTTTTTGTCAACATCAACACAGTTATCCAGAAGGGCGACAGTATCTTGACTCTCATTCCCTTTGCAATGAGAGATATTGAACGGCACAGGGAGAACCATAATTGCTCCCCGCTGTCGTTGACCTCTGTAAACATTTGACTTCAACACTTTCTCATGTTACAGTGGGTCTTACTTTGCGACTATTGCAGTTATTTCCTACATTTGCTGAAGACCTCTGAACTAGGTTAGGCTATCAATGCCTACCACATCCGTGATATTTCTTATCGATATTACTGCCTACTTTTCAAAGTATGTTCCTCCGCAGAATTATCAACACATCATTCCTTTTTGAGTCACATGACACGAGCATGGGGCATTGCCGCCTCGTTTGTATACAGTTTATTTTTATACACCTTATGGAAGGTTGGGTTCTACAGGTTCCCTTCTCCCTCCAACGGGTAGCTCTTGATAATCCCACTATAGCTCTCTCTTACAATCGCACTCTCAGTAGAAGAAACATTGATGGATTTTGGCTATACGTATGCTCCTAACCTCATCCATCAGGGGGCATCTGTTATCACTGAAATTTCATCCGCAAATGGTTACAAGAATTCAGCATTGCCAAACAGTTATGAGGTCACCCATGGACCAATATTACCACAAAATCATTTCCAAAGGGTCAAAATCTATGCAACCAATTCTAAAATTAAAGGGCGCTATGACGACACAGCGAGCACGCATACATGCGCATAGCAGAAACATAGTAATCGCGCACATGTGCCCGATGCGTGATTGTTGTCGCAAAAATCTACGCACCTGAGAAACGACTCATTTATGAGAGTGGTTGGCCTCCCACCCACTTCTAGTTCAGCTTCCAAGTTGATTTGACACTCAAATCTGGACTGGATTCGACTGGGTGGCTGGTCAAAGACCTATAAATGCCCTAATTAGCCTCTTTTCACACTACAAACCAGTTGCACAATACCTCAAAGGAATGCTATAAAAAGGCCATGGATGCACTTCATTTTACAAGGAATTTCATAGCAAAGTTATGATTCCATTATTCTCTTGAATAATCTCCTATTCTTGCCAAGAGTATACTAGCATCATTGCATTGGGCAATCCATCTCACCCCTTGAGTGGATTTGTTTGGAGTTTTTTCACCATTTTTATTTTCAAAGTTGTAAGAAGAGCTTGTTTGTGGGGGTCCAAGAGCCCTCCCTTGGAGGAAGAAGAGACCCATAGTCCTCTTTCTTCTTGGTGTTTTCTTTCACTAATATGAACCTTACCATTGGTGACATGGGTCTTGTTGTTTCTTTGGTTCTTATGTCCCTATGCTCATTAGTTTAGTTGTTATTTTATTTCTTAGTTTAATTCTTAGTTGTTCTTTTATATTTCTTTCTCTAACCCTTTTCCTTACAGTTGTCCTGCTTAGCAAACCCAACTAAGCTTGCAAGCACCTCTCTTTTTCTCACTAAGGTGACAAAAGAGGTGCAACAATAGCAGTTGTAAATATATGCCATCGTAACATAAAAATAATGCTTTGAATTGCATAAACATCGCATAAAATGCATCATTCACCTGTTACTATGTCAAAATGAAACTAATACTGCATTGTCAGCCATATAGGACTGTGTAAGAAGCGTCGAAACAACAACAAAAAATTTGCGATATGACTATCTTCAAGCCTCCATTCTACAAGGGGGTCCCACATACTAGTATTATATTATTAGCATAGTTTAAATAATAGGGCTTTAGCAATACTTTGAGGGCGAATTTCCTCATTGCAATTTTAATCGTCAACAAACTGGTGACTCCACAAGGAAATATGTTTCCAACAAATTAAGAACTTAGAATGTATGGTTTCACAGACCAAGAAGATGTAAATTAGAATGATTATGAAACAAGGGGAAGTGAGCGGATTTAATGGAAAGATGACCAAGAATTTGGGAATAACTCATGGAAAGTGTTAAGTATGAGGGGGTTTATCCCTGTAATCATAATCATTCAACCAAAATTTTCTCTTGAATTCAAGGAGAACATTTTTATGTACTTTCTCTTTTGAATATCAAAATGGATGAAGAAGTGGAAAGTAGAAGAAAGGTGTAAACAACTATCTCATAAAACATCAGTGAAAGAAGAAAAACAATTCAATGATGCCTTCAAGGAGAACATCGTGATAGTCATGTAAGCTTGATTGTTATTGACTAACAATTCTTTGCAAGAGTGTCATTGTGGCATAACTAATCCAACATTTATTTCTTGACAAAAGTTGAAATCAAAATAACAAAAGCAAGAAATGTCATAACAGAAATGAAACTGCAAAATTGAAAACAATAGAAATGGAATGATAGAAATGCAAACAGCAGAAAGAAAACTAATAAAATGAAAGAAGAATTGAAAACTATTGTAAAAGAATAATTGAAATAGCAGAAATGAAAACTACTAAAATGAAAGTAGAATTGAACTACTAAAATACAGAACAATTCAAACAGTGTTAAACTCTTCAAATTGGTTCCATGTAGTGTTTTAACTGAGAACCATTAGTGCTATAGGAAAACAATCGCTCTTGTAAGTCCTTTAGAATGTAAGAGTTTGCACCCAGGAAAAAAGTGATCTTGAAAGGACCCAGCCATAATTTTTGAAACTTTGAGTGTCTTCCCCTATCAACATGAGATGAATCCCACAATAGTACTTTCTCAATGACTTTAAATTTGACAGTTTTGAAACTCTTGTTGAAATACTTCTTAAAAATATGATTTTTCCTCTTTATATTATCCAAGGAAAATGTCCTTTCCTCCTCTAAATCCAAGAGTGTATGCATCCTTTGTGAAACATCTGAAGAATTTAATTCTTCGACCTGTAGCATTAACCTTAAGGAGGAAAGTTCCAACACAGCAGGAAGAATGACTTCTTTACCATAAACAATATGGAAAGGAGTGCAACTAGTGCTCACCTTGGTGGTGGTTCGATCTTCCCAAAGTGCGTAAGTGAGAAGAGTGTGCCATTGATGAGGCTTATCTTCGATGAGCCTTTTGATGATTCTCACCATATTTTTGTTGGTAGACTCGGTCTGCCCATTTCCTTGGGGGTAATAAGATGATGAGGTGAAATGTTTAAATCCAAACTTATCTAAAAATTGGGTCAACTTAGAAAAAATAAAAGCAAGACCATTGTCTATAATAATTTTCAAGGAAGACCAAATTTGGAAAATATGTTATTTTGAAGGAAGGAAATCACCTGATCATCTATGGAATGTTTAAGTGGGACAGATTCAACCCATTTTTAAAAATAGTATGTGGATGTCAAAATAAATACTTGTCATGTTGAAGACAGAGGATTAATAGGACTAATAAAATCCAATCCCCACTTTGAAAAAGGAAAATCTAGGAGGATATGTTTTAACAAGATGGTTTAAAGGCGTTCTTTCCCAGCAAATTTCTGGCACTTGTCACAAGATCTCAAAAAAAACATAAGAATCATGAAAGATTGAAGGTCAATAGTATCATTTTCTAATAATCTTAAAAGCAATGGTTTTAGCAGAAAAATGACCTCCTATGTGAATAAAATAATTTGAAGAACCATGAGTTTGTTGCAATAGTTTTTGTGCTTCCTCATTATTTACACAGCGAAGCAATGTAACATCAACAGATATTCTAAACAATAAGTCTCCTATAATGACGTATCTAGAAGATTCAAGATAGATCCTTCTTCTTTGATGAGTGTCTAATTTATTTGGACATATTTGGTTTTGCAAATAGTAAACCAAATTATTATACCAAGGATGATTAGACATAGGAAGGATCTAATTATCAATGTAGAATAGTGTTGATGGAGAACTATCATGTTCATCAATTTCTTTACCAGCTTCAACATGTTGAGCTAAGTGAAGGGATAATTCAAGTCCCTTGATGGTCGTAGAATTCATGATAGTTAAATCATGCTCCTAGATCTTGGCAAGCCAATGTGCAAGCTTCCTTGAAAGATACATTTATGAGAGCAAAAACTTGACAACAGGTAAAGGGAATTTTACCAACGTATGCTTACCTAAGATGAAGTGGAAAAAAATTTCAATAGATTTAACAAGAGAGAAAGCATGTTTTTCAATAAAATAATATTTAAATTCATCATCAGACAAGCTTTGACTCATGTAAGCCACTGGTTTTTCATTACCTTGGTCATCACCTTGCATGAGGATAGTAGAAATTGTTTCCTCTATGGCATTAGTATATATCATAAACTCTTTCTCAAAATCTGGCTTTGCCAAAACTAGTGCATAGCTGATTGCTTTCTTGATCCCTACAAAAGAATCTTTGACATCATCTGTCCTAGAGATGGATTGATCTTTCTTAAGAAGATTATGAATTAGTTTGACCATTACAACAAAATTAGGAACAAACCTATGGACAAAGTTAATAACCCCCATAAAAGCTTGAACCTCCTTCTTGGAGGTTGGAGCGGGTAGATTTAGGATAGTAGCAATCCTTTCAGGATCAATGCTTATTCCTGAATTAGAGGAAATGTTTCCAAGGAGCTTACCCTTGATAATGTTGAAAAAATACTTAAAAGGATTTAGAGAAATGCAAAATTTCCTGCATTGCATGAGAACTCTTCTAAGATGACCAAAATGATCTGAACGATTCTTAGAGTACATAGTTAAGTCATCAAGACAGATCTGAATAATATTGCCGATCAAATTTTCAAAATCTATTTGCATGGCTCTTTGAAAAGTGGCACCTGCATTGGATAAGCCAAAAGTCATATGTTCATAAGAAAAATTTCCCCAACGAGTAATAAAAGTTATTTTATATTTATTTTCCATTTTTACCTTGATTTGATTTTAACCAGACAAATCGTCAAGTAAGGACATCATATGTGACCCTGCAACTTGTTGCAAAATCATTTCCATATTAGGGAGAGGAAAGTGATATTTTATGCTAGCTCGATTTAATGCATGAAAATATATGCATAACCTTATTTGACCAGTTTTTTCCAAATGGGAACCAAATTAGAAACCCATTTTGAATACTTAACTGGAAAGATAATCCCAACCTTCAATATTTTTTCCAACTCCTTTTGAATAGTTCCTTCTAGTGCAGGTTTAAAAGGTCTTTGTTTTTTCCTAACTGGTTGTATGCCCTCCTTGATAGGAATGGCATGTTTTATAAGAGAGGGATAAAAACCACGAAGATCCGCATAAGACCAAGAAAAAACATCTTGAAATTCACCAAGTAGTCTAGCAAACTTCAATTTTTATTCATCACAACATTGGGCACCTATTTTAACATTCTTTGGAGACTCAGGTGTTCCAATGTTCAAGGAAATGGTTTCACCCACCTTCCTTTTCGACTCCTCTTCTTTTTTTTTTCTTTTTTGCCTACATCACTCGATGAAAACAAACTCTCTAGAGGAGTCAAGCCCTTAAGAATATTGTTATCTTCCATTGATATAATTTCCTTAGGCTTATAAGGTTCATTTTGAATGAAAGTACATATGTTCTCATCACTAGGGAAGGCCTGCCATGATTCTATATTTTCAGGGATATGTGGAGAATATAGAGATTGAAAAGTACAATTAGGTCCTTGTGGCAGAAGTTGTCGATTAGGAGAGGCTGCAAAAATAGTTGATCGATCATCCATTGAGTTCAATTCTCTTTTAACATGAGTGATGTTGAAGGATAGTAGGTTAGAGATAACTGCCCAAACAATTTGGGTGTAGCATTTCATCAACTTGTTTCTAGGGTAGTATATCTGACATACAAGGTTCAAAACAAGCTCAGAATCCCCAAAAATAGTAAGGTGACCACAACCTAGATTATAGGCATTTTCAATGCCTAATAGTAAATATTCGAATTCAGTGACATTGTTTGTGAAAGCAAACTCTAACCTATAAGAAAAGTTATGAATTTTCCCCATAGGAGAGTACAAGATAATACCAACTTTGTTTCCTTCATTAGAGAATGAACCATCAAAGTGCATGTGCCACATACCGTCGTCTAAGTTGATTTGTTCCAAGGGAGTGTTATCTTCCTCGGCAAATATGGAATATACTCCTGGGTCCTTTTTGATATAATTCACATTAGGCTTTGGAACACTTTCTATGTAAGGTGAAATCCTTCCCTCTCTAAGGACTATGATGTTTTTACCATTCTGAGGAATGGATAAGTGTGTCCCATTGAGTGATAGGTATCCACCCATCAAAGCTTGCCAATATCTTCCTAATATGATCGAGTAGTTACTTACTGGCATGTTAATTACCTCAATATTAAGGGTTGTCCTTATTTCAGGTTGCGCGCACAAAACCAAGGTCACGTCCATGATTTCAAATATGGTCGTTTGTTGTAGACTATTATAAGAGAGCATGCTTATGGTGTTTTCATTTGTACAAGACAACCCTATCTCTTCCATAATAATCTTTGACATTACACTTGGGCCCGAACCCCCATCAATGAGAAAAAAATGTGCAATCTTATCCATAATATTTGCAGAAATATAAAAAGAGGAATGTTTTACAGGGTGTCTAAAGTTATGTACACCTACTTTATTTACAGGAAAATCCTCTTCATCTACCTCTTCAAAGAGGTTGGCTACAATAGAAATTTTTCCTTCCATGAATTATTTTATATGCTTATGTTGTTCAGGGAGGACAACCATGTCTAGAAGGGTTGCATCTACTTTAATGTTGGCCAATTGATTTAGAATGTTATATTTGGAAGAGGGGAGAGGGGAGGTAGTTCCTTGACTATCAGGAGCCTTAGGAACCTAAACAGTAGCAGTTGGTGAGGATGATCTTGGGCTAGAAGAATTGTGGGGAGGACCATATTTGATTTTTGGAGCATAGGATTTATTCCTAGTATTGATGATCATGACATCTTTAGGCTCTAAAAAGTCTAGGACAATGATGGTATTTTCAAGTCTCTTACCAAATATTTTATCTCTGTCACTCTTCTTTAGCTCACACATACTTTCCTCATGGTTTTCCTCACAAAAGTTACACCAAATACGAGGCATGATAGTTTTAGGCTGAAAATGATTTTGATTTGGGTTTCTAAAGGGGGGTGCAAAAGAGGATGAAGCTCCAGGGGTAAGAGGGGAGGCATTTCCTTTTCTCTCATACTCTATCATATGATAATTCTTGTCTTGTACAAACTGTAAGAGGGCGG
Organism: Picea engelmannii; assembly: GCA_009831015.1. Classification (NCBI taxonomy): domain Eukaryota; kingdom Viridiplantae; phylum Streptophyta; class Pinopsida; order Pinales; family Pinaceae; genus Picea; species Picea engelmannii. The sequence goes on from ML787104.1 coordinate 154,840, forward strand.
ATATGCCTGCCTGTTTAACTGAATCTCCCTAAGGAAGACCTGTTCTTTCAATTTGTTCATCATACTCTAAACCAGTATGCAAAGAAGAACCAAGGTTATCAATGGCCTTTTCCTCAAGCCTATGATGGTAGGAGAAAGGTAATGCATTATAATAATGCATGAAAGCGGCTTGGTTCTGAGGTTGAATGAATTCATTGATTTGATTATATAACTTGGTGAAACACAACTTCAAGGACTTGATAGTCTCACCATCCTTATAAGAGATGTCATTGTATTCTCGTAACTGCTCGGTTGGGCTTTTGGATTGCCCATAAGTGGATTTGAACCAATAGAATAACTCCTCCCAAGTAGATAAAATCTTTGGAGGGAGATCGGAGAAATCAGTTGCAACCTCCCCTTCAAGGGAATTGATGAATAAATGCATGCAAGTATCATTGTCATTGGCTCCTATGTTGTGACAGGCATTAGAAAATGATACCAAGTGTTCATTCGTAGTGACAGTGTTATTCCCTGAAAACCTAAGGAGATTCTCTTTGAATTTAGGAAGTGGATGAGTAGCAGGTGCCAGGTAAAGAGGAGAGGAAACATGCCATGGTGTGGTTGTAGCATCTTCTTCAAATTGAAAAATCTCATACTTTATAATGACTTTAGTGGGGTTTGTCGTAAATTGGACAGGGACTTGGTGACTATACAAGCTACCAATCACTGACGAAGATGAATATTGATATGAAGAAGCACCTCCAGTGTTGCCAGAGATTCCACTAGATGTCATCTTGTGGATAATAGGTAAGGGAGAGAAAGATGAACTGGATGATAGCACTTTGTTGGGTTGATAACACAACATTCCTTCTTCCTATTTCAGAAATAGGATTAAATTTAGGTGATAAACCTCTTCTCCTCCTAGAAACACGAGGGTCTAAGGACATGAAAATAGGATCAAATCTGGAAAAAGAAAGTTATGGTTGATTCCTAAGATGTCTATGTCTAGATTCTCAACGTTCTTGGGCACTTATGTCTTGTTCAATTGCTGCCCATGAACGATTAAGCTCAACCCATGTGTTAGCAGTATCTAGGATGGTGTTAAATAAGTTTAAAGCAATGTTGGTCTGATCTTGAAGACCAAGCTCAATATTAGGTTGTCTTGCAACATGTACAATCATTAAGAAATGAAACAGATAAAGAGTCAATATCAGAAAAATAGATATATGTGTGTTGGTTGTGGAGCCTGATTATCTTCCTGATTTAGAGGTCTTTTGCTTTCAGTCATGTTTATACCCCATGAAGTATTTACACCCCAGAAGTATGTATACTCTTCCATGCGGGGGAGTGCAGAGGGGGGGTACCCCCTCTGCGGGGTCTGGGGGGGGATATCCCCCCGGCTGGGAGCTATGGGGGAAAGCAGGGGTTTGGGGGTGAATCCCCCGAAGGAAAAACTGCCTTGTAAATGTATATTGTAATTTCATTGTAAATCTGGACCGTTCATTATAAGGTCACAGATCTAATGATAGAGATTATGTTAGGGTTTTTTTTCCCTAGAAGGCAACTCTCTTTTATAAGGGAAATGTATTGCGGCTATGGTTGATGGCGAATATTGTATTCTGAGATAGGAGACTGTGAGAGAAAGAAGAGGAAGTTACATCGAGTTTGTTGTAGGTTGTATCCCTTCATATGCTGGATAATAATAAAGGAAGGTCCTGGCAATTTCTCTGGTGGACGTAGCCCACACTAGGTGAACCACGTAAATCTGTGTCTCTATTGTATTGTGTATCTTCTATGTTTTGATTCCGCATTTATTTTATTTTATTGCTCCACGGTCTTGTTTTTCTAACAATTGGTATTAGAGAGAAAGGTAACTCACAGGAAAAGAGGATTCCTGGTTCGAGTGGGAGAAGTGTCGGAAGATGGAAAGTTTAGGGTCGAGAAATTTAACGGCCAAAACTACCAGTTATGGAAGATGCAGATGGAAGACTATTTATATCAAAAGGATCTATTCCTACCATTGGGCGGAATAGCAAAGAAGCCAGCGACTACGAAGGACAAAGAATGGGAGATTCTTTGCAGAAAGGCTCTAGGAACGATATGGTTGAGCATGGCAGTGTCAATGGATTTCAATACTTTGAAAGAAAAGACAACGAAGGGTTTGATGGATGTGTTGGCCAAATTGTATGAAAAACCCTTGACATCCAATAAGGTATTTCTAATGAAGAGATTATTTAATATGAAGATGTCGGAAGGTGGGTCTATTGCAGATCATTTGAATGATTTTAATACGGTTACTAATCAACTAAGTTCTGTAAAAGTGGACTTTGATGATGAGGTCAGGGATCTTCTAATCTTGTGCTCATTGCCAGAAAGCTGGAATGGCTTGGTCATGGCTATAAGTAACTCTGTTTCTGGTTCAAATACTTTAAAATTTGATGATGTTGTTGGTGTTATCCTTAGTGAGGAAATGTGATGGAAAAGCATAGGTGAGACATCAGGAAATGTGTTGAACATGGAGAACAGGGGAAGACAAAAGGATAGAGGAAAGGGATTTGGGAACCATGGGAATTCTAGGAAGGGCAGATCCAAATCCAGACTTGGAAAGATAGAGTGTTGGAATTGTGGGAAGAAAGGACATCTGAAGAAAGACTATAGAGCTCCAAAGAAACAAAGAGATGGATAGCAGGAGAGAAATTAGGAAGAAAATGTAACAGGTGATGTGTTACAAGATGCTTTGATTATTTCTATAGATAATATTTCTGAGTCTTGGGTAGTAGATGCAGGGGCTTCATTTCATGCCACACCCCATAGGAAACATTTTCTATGTTATGTTCAAGGTGATTTTGGACAGGTTCATTTGGGTGATGATGCACCATGCAAAATTGTTGGAATGGGAAAGGTAAAAATAAAGCAACACAATGGAAGCCAATGGTTGTTGAAAGAGGTAAGATATGTTCCAGATTTAAGGAAAAATCTAATTTCAACAGGGCGGTTGGCAAGTGAAGGTTGTATATCCATATTTACAGATAAGATATGGAAGGTCATCAAAGGATCATTGGTGATAGAGAAGGGAGAGAAGGTAGGTACATTGTATTTATGTACTGGTAATACTGACTCTTCTATCTCTTTAGCTTCTATAAGAGTGGATACATCACTATGGCATCATAGGCTTGGACACATGAGTGAGAAGGGGATGAAAATACTTCACAAAATAAATTTGTTTCCAGATCTTAAACAAATTTATTTGGACTTCTGTGAGCATTGTGTTTATGGAAAACAAAAGAGAGACAGATTTCTCAGAGTCAGAAAAGAAAAGAAGAGTGAAAGGTTAGAGCTTGTGCATACAGATGTATGGGGACCAACTCAGGTATCATCTCTTGGTGGCTCTCATTATTATGTTACTTTTATTGATGATGAAACTATAAAAACTTGGGTTTATTGCATTCGACAAAAATCTAATGTTTTTGATACTTTTAAGAAATGGAAAGCTTTGGTTGAGAATGAGACAGGAAAAAAGTTGAAGTGTCTCAGATCAGATAATGGAGGTGAATATTGCAGCAAGGAGTTTGATGATTATTGTTCATACCATGGGATTCGTAGAGAGAAGATAGTTCCAAGAACACCACAAGAAAATGGTGTGTTAGAAAGGATGAACATGACAATCATGGAGCGTGCAAGGAGTATGAGATTGCATGTTGGTTTGCCCTTACAGTTTTGGGAAGATGTTGTAGATATTGTTGTTTACTTAATAAATAAAGCACCTTCAAGATCTTTGAAAGGTAGAATTCCGGAGGAGGAATCGACAGTGTTAGCGTCAGAAGTCACTCCTGGATTGCTTGCAGGAGCAGATCCCAACGCCCATCAGTTTTATGTCACGATTTGTTTATAAAGGGTGATAAAATGGAGATAATGGCTCTAGGAGGTATCACTGTAACTCAGGGACTGAGTCTGGTACGTAAAGAACGAAGGAGGTATAGAATCCCAGCTTCAGCCAGTGGGTTGATTTAAAGTTGAACAGGTGGAAGACTTAGGAGAAAGTGAACAAACAACTCTGGGCATCAGGCTTGCAGTGGTTTGTAGAGGAAAAAATCTGAAAGCAGAATCCTCCTGGTTCAGGGCTTCAAGAAACTGAAAGAGGACTTGACTGGATCCTCCAATTCCAAGTCTTTCAGCGTTAAAGAAATCACAGAAACCGATTAGAGGCTCTGTAACTATTACAGTGATCCATTACAACATCATCCTATAATAGCTACAACTCGACTGGATCCTCCAATTCTGAGCGGCTCTAACACAGTGTAAACAAAGATATGAAAGAAACTGGCATCCATAAGGCAAGAAGTCTCCAAATCTCATACATAACCAGAACAACAATGCTTCATTAAAACTTTACAACCGGGAGCTCTGCTTAACCATCGATAGATTACAAATGGAAAAAAATGCCTACATATACTTCAGCCAAAATCTACCTGGCAACAGTATCTCAGGATTTTTAATGGGGGGTCGCTTACTCAATCAAATCTGTCCTCTGGACTCCTATCATATGCTTCTTCAATTCAGCATGGCTCGCACCAGGGGGTATCTGAGCCTCTTTTAATGTTTGAATTGGCGTGCTCAGGCTCTCTTGGTGAGTTGAAGACTCAGTGTGACCTTTCTGCAGAGAATCGGTACAAAGGGACCCTCCTGGGTAAAATCCGGCCGGAACCTCCATATTCTGCAATAAATGGGTGACGCGAGGCTTCACCTACCTTCCTTATCCTTTTCTGTTGAGCCGAAATGGCTGCTTGAATCCCTTGGGAAACACTGCTGCAACAACCTGATCCACAGGTCCTTTCCAATCTCTTCACGGCCTTCATCACCCAACCATGGTCATCCCTGACTCTGTATCGGGGATTGGGGTTTCACAATTCCTGCTGTCAAGAGTTCTTGACCCTTTGAATTCCTGATCACCGATTCTCTGATGAGCGTGTTCATGGGTTATCCCTCCTGGCTATACTATCATCCATATGACCACCTCTTATGTGACCCGAGACGAACCCCTGTCGGGGTTTCGGTGTTTTTGATGCCTCGATACACAAGTGCCCGGGAGTCATGATTCTCCGATTGCCGATGGCTCCTTGCGTGCTAGCTCCTTACAAGGATTGACTCTCCAACACCTGTCCCCCACTACGGTTCTCATATCCATCAGGAAATCGTGTATCGGGATATCGCGATTCCCGTTGCCATGAGCACGGGACTTTCAGTTTCACGATCCCCGACTCTGCGGGATCTCTCGCCATGTGTCGGGATCTTCTCGACACTTTTGTGGGCCTGAGTTCCCGGACACTCTCGGCACTTCGCGTCTCGTGAGATAACGGAACTGTTCTTTGCGTGTTGGAGTCGCAACGAGCGAAACGCCGAGATGGCCAGCTCTTGCAACACGCACCATTGGATTGGGCGACCTACCTTCATCTTCCAATCAAAGGAGCTTTCTCTGCTGTTAAATGTCGAGTAAATTGGCAAATATGAGATCCTGATAACCATTGATCTACTTCGTGGACGGATCTCGGCTGCCGATGGTAAGACTTCGCACGCTCGCTTGATATGTTACTTGGAAAACAAGAATTCTCTCGAGCTGTGCTCAAGCATTTTGTGCAACTTGCAGACCCGCATGCTTCTCGAATCCGTGACAAGAATAATAGCTAACATCAGGCTCCATGGGGGATAGAGTCATCCCTGCGATGGTCTAAGAACTCCTCCTGTAGTTTTAGTCGCCTTTCTGTTGGGCTATGGAGTCATTATTAGGCCGTAAAAATAAAAATGAAAACGAACTAAGAAACAAAAGGACAATATTTACAAACAAAAGAGTCTTCTGAGATTCAAACACAATATTTTTTAAGGAAATTCCCATTCACTGGGCTGCCGAAAACCTCTTCACCTTCCAAATCTCGCAACCTATATGTGTTGTTCAAGAAAGCCTTGGAGATTCTGAAAGGCCCAATCCACAGGGCTTCAAATTTGCTGTGTTTGCCCTTATCTTGTTTAGGAGCATCCCATTTCAGCACCAGGTCTCCTTCCTGGAATCGCTCCTTCTTGGCCTTCCTATCGAAGACCTGCTTGATTTTCTATTGATGTTCCTAAATCCTATCCAATGTCTGCTCCCTAGCCTGCTGGATTTCTACTAACTAATGAATCCTTCTGATTATGTCATCAGGCTCCTCCTGATAATCCTGGAGGAATTTCACTACAGGGATGGCTAGCTGAGAAGGGAAAACAACTTCGGCTCCGTAGACTAACTGGAAAGGGGACAGACCTGTAGCTCTCTTCGTAGTCACCCGATCAGCCCATAGGGCGAATTTAAGCTTCAAGTTCCAAGCCCTTTGGTTGTCTTCTAATAACCTTTTGATGATTCTTATTAAACTTTTATTGGAGGACTCTACTAAACCATTGCCCTATGGGTAATAAGGGGTGGAGTGAATCAGCTTAATCCTGAAATGCTCACAGAACTTGGCTAATGGATCAGACCCGAAAGTGGCTTCATTATCAGTGACAATCTTATTTGGGCAGCTGAACCTTGTGATGAGGTCCTCCAAGAATCCAATGATTACCTTATGGGAAGCACTCCTGGTGGGAATAGCTTCAATCCATTTGATAAAGAAATCTGTAGCAGTCAGGATCCACCTATGCTGCCCACTGGAGGGAGGGTGAATTTCTCTAATGAAATCCAGGCCCCACTACTGAAAAGGCCCTGAAACCACCAACGGTTTTAATGGCAGAGACCTGAGCTGTTACTTTCCTGCAAATTTTTGACATTTGATGCAGGCTCTGACCCCTTTGCAGACGTCGGTGAACATGGTAGACCAGTAGTACCCAGCCCTGAGGATTTTGTGGGCTGTGGCTCTCCATAAATGGTGTCCTCCACATAGGCCACTGTGAAATTCATCCACGATCATCTCAGCCTCTGGTGGACTTATACATTTTAAAAGCACCCCCAGGGGGTCTTTCCAATATAACACTTGATCGATCAGGCAGTACCTAACTGCTTTGAGCTTCAGACCTCTTGCTTTGCTTCTTGGCAGGCCGTCTGGAGGCCACAGCTCCTGCAGAAAGTATATGACATCCTTATACCAAGGACATCGAGCCAATGGGGGCTCCCTTTGATGATCTATGTTAGATAGCCGATCCTGCTGAGTATCTGAGCATTCGTTGATGAAACTTATCCCCAAATCTTGGCAATTTGCTTCAGCCAGCAGCTTCGATAAACCTTGCCCTTTGATCAACTTGGTGGGCCTTATTTCCAGGTCGAACTCCAGGATTTTGGCTATCCATTTACTCCTTTTCCCGTCTATGTCAGGCTGAATAAGAATGTCTTTAATAGCAGCCAAGGGGACATAGGCGATGATCTTTGAATGCAGGACATAGGTTCTGAAAGCTTTGAGAGATTTCACTAGAGCATAAGCCTGCTTCTCCATAGTGTCATATTTGGCTTCGGCATCCCTCAATGCTCGACTGAAGTAAGCAACAGGCTGTTCTTACCCACTGTCATTTGTCTGTAATAGAACAACAACTACTGTGTCAGGTGAGGCAAAGGATAAAATCAGGAAAACTTTTGAGTAGTCAGGACTGATAAGCACAGGAGCTTTAGTCAGGGCCTTCTTGATTTGTTCAAAGGAATGCCGTGATTGAGGGGTCCACCTTACTTCATTTTCTTTCTTTAACATGGTTGTTATAAGATTTACCTCCTCAGCAAAGTTAGGCACAAACCTCCTTAGGAAATTAATTTTACCGACGAAAGATTGGACCTCCTTCCTAGACCTTGGGATTGATAAAGCTTGTATCGCCTCAACTCTGCTGGGATCAATCCTGACGCCCTCTGTTGATACTACGCGGCCTAGTAATTTCCCCTCCTGCATGGCGAATAAGGATTTCTTGGGGTTTAATGAAATGCCAAACTTTTTGCATTTCAAGAAAACTTTCCTGAGATGACAACGGTGTTCTACATCAGATTTTGAAAATACCGTGATGTCATCCAGATAAACGACTACAAATTTTTCCTTTTCCCCAACGAAAGCTATGCCCATGGCGTCCTGGAAAGTCACCCCCGCATTCATAAGTCCAAATGGCATCTTGGCATGCATGAATGTGCCCCATGGAGTGGTGAATGTTGTCTTTTCCCTGTCGTCAGGCAGAACGGAGACCTGATTGTAGCCAGAGAAACCATCAATCATGGACATCTTGGAAGCTCCTGTCACCCTCTGCAGTACATGTTCCATCTTTGACAAGGGGTAGTTATCCTTTCGTGAGCTTCTGTTTAGGTTTCTGAAGTCTACATAGAGTCGGATCTCTCCATTCTTTTTCCTTACTGGCACCAAATTTGCCACCCATTCTGAATATCTCAGTGGAATGATGATCTGAGCTTGAAGCAGCTTCTTCACTTCTCTCTCCATGATAGGTAGTAGCATGGGATTGATTTGTCTTAGCTTCTGCCTGAATGGCTTTGCCTCCTCCTTTAATGGGATTTTATGCTCGATGATAGAGGTGTCATAGGTTTTGAGGTCTTCGTAGGTCCAAGCAAATACATCAGCAAATTTCCTCAAAAGTGCACTGTATTCGGACCTCTGTTCCACTGTCAGATCTTTTGACAATCTGACATACTTGGGCTCACTCTCGGTTCCAATATTGCACTGAATAGTACCAGCATCCTCCTCCGAGATCTTTCCTTTTACCGTCACATCGTTACTATCAAAAAGCCTTTCCAAAGGCACAAGTCCCCTGGGAATATGGTTGCTGGGCAGCTGTACAATATCACGCCCTGCAATCTTATTCAGAAGATTACCCCCATCAGGCTCTTCCTCTGAGACGGCATCTGGGTCTATGTACATTTCTAAAAATTCCTCAACAGTTTCCAAGAATCTCTTGACCTCAAGATCCTCCTCAAATACCTTCCAATGTTTGACGTTGTCAGGTATGGAGGGTCTGTATTTTACTTCTACATCATACCTGAATTTGGGTGGAAGAGGTATTTTGAAACTGCTAGCCGATGCAGCCAAGGAATCTGCCAAGGTGTTCTCTTCTCTTGGGATAAAAGAAATATTAAACGCTGAGAAGAAACTATCAACAAGGTCCCATACCTCATTCCTGTAACTCCTGAGTCGAGGATGCTTAGCCTGATAAGCGTTCTTGACATCCTGAACCACTAACTCTGCATCACCGAACACTGCTACTTCCTGGATTCCCATTTCCCTCTTAGTTCTTAGTCCTAGAAAAAGAGCCTCATATTCTGCCACATTGTTGGTAGCTTCAAATTCTAATTTGTATGACAGAGATATGGTTTCCTGAGAAGGTGATACAAAAACTACTCCGGCTCCAGCGCCTTCTTGGGAACAGGCTCCATCAAAAAACATTTTCCAGATTGGGGTGATGGAGAGAGGAACTTCAGGGGAAACAGTGGGTTGTTTTTTGAGTCTCAGAGGCAGCTCTGGGGCATGGGTGAGCTGCAGTAAACTGGAGCCTAAATTAGTGTCTACGACAAAAATGGGATGGTTGGTAGGGTTGGCTTCATCGCTGATTATATAGGCCAATTGAGCTTCCCTGTACAGTCTTCTATGCTCTCCTCTGAACACTGGGATAGTAGCATATGTGAGGTCCATCTGCAAGGTTTCCCCCAGTCTTTTTATCCAATATCTTGATAACAACATTCCGAACTTGGGGGGGACATCGGCTACTATGATATCCATGACCACACTTTTCATGGGCAATTGAAACAAGGTCACAACCAGGTCTTTGATTACTCCAAGACACTGAACTCTCCTGGAGTCAAAAGAATAGAGGTCATGATAGGCTCTGGTAACTTCTAGTCCCAACTCCTCCATGACATTTTTGGGCATGAGGTTGTGAGAGGCCCCTGAATCCATCAAACAGTTGTGAAACACTTTGTCATTTATGTTCAAGGAGGTCTAGAAGGGAGGGGATGAGTCATCTTTATCTTCTACCATGGGACCTAGGACAACTGCTGGATTTTCATCTTGGAGGTTTATGGAGTCTGAGGGAAGGCATGAGGCTTTAGACTATAAAATCTCAGAGAAGCATTTTTTAAATTCACCATGTTTAATTAGCTCAGTGAGGGGCACAGGGATTCTGATCTTTTGAATCTCATGCTCGAAATTAAAAGAAGATGTAGGCTTTGGAATTTCTTTTATTTCAGGAACATGATTATGGACAATGGGGGAAGGGGGGTGAGCTTTCTTACCTCTGTGATCATATTCTTCTTCATTAGTAGGTCTCTCTTCTCTAATGGACTACTGAGGAATATCAGTCGCTGCCATCTTTTTATCAGACCTTAGGTTGTACCTGCCTCGGCCGCCACTAGCCTTTTCTCCCTTGCTTAGCTCATTCAGCTGGCTGTCCATGAGAGACTCCTCATATGTAGATTGAGTGAGATGAGGAAAAGGAGGAGTGTCTCCAACGTAGTGGATTTCAGGATCAATCTCCTCTGATTCTCTTTCTCCCCCCTTGGCCACAAAATTGTTTTGAAAAGGGGCCTGAATCTTCTGGTCTTCTCTGTCTCTTCCCTTCTCTTTGTGCACATTCGGGGAAGTAAGATTATTTGGTCTCCTGAAACCTCCCTTGTTTTCAGCGATCTGAGGGCCTTTATATGCCTGCCTCCCTTCCATTCTCATCCTCTCCATATCTATAGACAGAGACTTCACCATCTTGGTCAGTTCATCCACTTGAGGGTGAGGTGCCAATGATCCAAAAGTTGAGGCTTCTGACCTTCCCTTTCTTCTGTCTGTGTCGGCCTTGTTCCTCAGCCTGTCAGCTGCTAATACATTGGATTCCACTTCTATGGCCGCATCTTGCATTTGGGCTAAGGAGGTGGCTCTTCTTTCTCTCAGCAGAAGGCAGAAATCAGGGTCAAAGGCACCAGCATAGGAAATTTGGGCAGAGGCTTCTGAGGGCTTTATCTCTCCAGGGATCTTGTTATACATCTTATTAAATCTTTTGGAGAAGTCAGAGACCGACTCTCCTTCCATATTTTTCAAAGACCCAAATTCTATCATGTAATACATGAAGTCCTTCCTATCTCCCCACTGCCTCAGGAAAGCACTATCCAGAGCCTCAATCCCAGCAATAGATCCTGGGGCCAATCCTCTAAACCACTTCCTCCCTTCACCATCCAGGCTCTGGACGAAAACTCTCATCCAAACATCCTCATTTTCAATATTGAGGTTGTCTGCATAACTGTAGAAAGCATCCAGGTGCTCTTCGGTAGTTAAGTCTCCTTCCCCAGTGAACTTGGGCATATATTTCAGGTAATCTCCAGCAGGGAGAGGATTCATAGGATGGGGAAGAAATAAGGGAGCGTATCTGGCAGTGACTATGGTGTCCATTCTGTTCAGAGGGGGATTAGCACTAGCCATAGGGATGTTAGGTGGAGGAGAAATTGGAGGAGAAGGAGTTCGCAAAGGGGTTATTGAGGGTAAATCTTGAAGTGGGGTGGGAAACAAGAGATGATTCAAGGAACAAGATACTGAGCTCTAGTCAGCAGGTGCCCCTCCCTGTGCAGGAGTGGGAAAATCTTCTGCGGCCCTGGGTCTACGCTAAAGTATAGCTTCAGGGGAGAGGGGAGTGGCAAAGTCTTGTCCTTCTGGTCCCAGACCAGGAGAGGAAAACTCAACAGGAACACTCCCAAAATTTAAGAAACGGGGAACTGTAGAGACAGGTCTGTCAAATAACTGAGGAGGAGAAAAAGGGGCTCCAACAGAAGGATATGGTGAATTACCTGGCTCGATGATGGATGCTTCTTCTTCAGAGGCCTTTCCTTTTCTGAGCACCACCTCTGGATTTGTTTTGGGTGTAGCTAGAGGTAGTTGTGGGTGAGACTGCGTATGCATGCCTCTGAAAGCCACAATTAACAGAGCAGGTTCTCCCCAGCGGAGTCATCACAATGGAGTCACCAGGTGAAAATTAGCAATCTGAAAGGCTCTGATAATCCGATGCACCTTCAGATTCAGAGGCTCAATGTCGTTCTACCCAAGGAAAATCTTCAATTCCGTCCCCGGAAACAGTGCCAGAAATGTTAGCGTCAGAAGTCACTCCTGGATTGCTTGCAGGAGCAGAGCCCAACGTCCATCAGTTTTATGTCACGATTTGTTTATAAAGGGTGATCAAATGGAGATAATGGCTCTAGGAGGTATCACTCTAACTCAGGGATTGAGTCTGGTACGTAAAGAATGAAGGAGGTCTGGAATCCCAACTTCAACCAGTGGGTTGATTTAAATTTGAACAGGTGGAAGACTTAGGAGAAAGTGAACAAACAGCTCTGGGCATCAGGCTTGCAGCAGTTTGTAGAGGAAAAACTCTGAAAGCAGGATCCTCCTGGTTCAGGGCTTCAAGAAACTGAAAGAGGACTTGACTGGATCCTCCAATTCCAAGTCATTCAGCATTAAAGAAATCACAGAAACCGATTAGAGGCTCTGTAACTATTACAGTGATCCATTACAACATCATCCTATAATAGCTACAGCTCGACTGGATCCTCCAATTCCAAGCTGCTCTAACACAGTGTAAACAAAGATATGAAAGAAACTGGCATCCATAAGGCAAGAAGTCTCCAAAGCGCATACATAACCAGAACAACAATGCTTCATTAAAACTTTACAACCGGGAGCTCTGCTCAACCATTGATAGATTACAAATGGAAAAAAATCCCTACATATACTTAAGCGAAAATCCGCCTGGCAACAGTATCTCAGGATTTTTAATGGGGGGTCGCTTCCTCAATCAAATCTTTCCTTTGGACTCCTGTCATATGCTTCTTCAATTCAGCATGGCTCGTGCCAGGGGGTAGCTGAGCCTCTTTTAATGTTTGAATTGGCGTGCTCAGGCTCTCTTGGCGAGTTGAAGACTCGGTGTGACCTTTCTGCAGAGAATCGGTACAAAGGGACCCTCCTGGGTAAAATCCGGCCGAAACCTCCATATTCTGCAATAAATGGGTGATGCGAGGCTTCACCTACCTTCCTTATCCTTTTCTATTGAGCCGAAACGGCTGCTTGAATCACTTGGGAAACACTGCTGCAACAACCCGATCCACAGGTCCTTTCTAATCTCTTCACGGCCTTTAGCACCCGACCATGGTCATCCATGACTCTATATCGGGGATCGGGGTTTCACGATTCCTGCTGTCAAGAGTTATTGACCCTTTGAATTCTCGATCACCGATTCTCCGATGAGCGCGTGCATGGGTTAGCCCTCCTGGCTATACTATCATCCATATGACCACCTCTTATGTGACCCGAGCCGAACCCCTGTCGGGGTTTTGGCGTTTTTGATGCCTCGATACACAAGTGCCCGGGAGTCGCGATTCTCCGATTGCCGATGGCTCCTTGCACGCTATCTCCTTACAAGGATTGACTCTTTGACACCTGTCCCCCACTACAATTCTTAGCTCCATCGGGAAATCGCGTATCGGGATATCGCGATTCTCGTTGCCATGAGCGCGGGACTTTCAGTTTCACGATCCCTGACTCTGCGGGATCTCTCGCCACGTGTCTCTGCTGACGGACGGTTCCGATCTTCTTGGCACTTTTGTGGGCCCGAGTTCCCGGACACTCTCGGCACTTCGCGTCTCGTGAGATAACGAAACTGTTCTTTGCGTGTTGGAGTCGCGACGAGCGAAACGCCGAGATTTCCAACTCTTGCAACATGCACCATTGGATCGGGAGACCTACCTTCAGCTTCCAATCAGAGGAGATTTCTCTGCTGTTAAATTTTGAGTAAATTGGAAAATCCAAGATCCCGATAACCATTGATCTGCTTCATGGACGGATCTCGGCTACCGATGTTAAGACTTCGCACGCTCGCTTGATATGTTACTTGGAAAACAATAATTCTCTCGAGCTGTGCTCGAGCATTTTGTGCAACTTGTAGACCCACATGCTTCTCGAATCCGTGACAAGAATAATAGCTAACATTAGGCTCCTTGGGGGATAGAGTCGTCCCTGCGATTCTCTAAGAACCCCTCCTGCAGTTCCAGTCACCTTTCTGTTGGGCTATGGAGTCATTATTAGGCTGCGAAAATAAAAATGAAAACGAACTAAGAAACAAAAGGACAATATTTACAAACAAAAGAGTCATCTGAGATTCAAACACAATATTTTTTAAGGAAATGCCCATTCACTGGGCTGTCGAAAACATCTTCACCTTCCAAATCTCGCAACCTGTATGTGTTGTTCAAGAAAGCCTCAGAGATTCTGAAAGGCCCAATCCACAGGGCTTAAAATTTGTTGTGTTTTCCCTTATCTTGTTTAGGAGCATCCCATTTCAGCACCAGGTTTCCTTCCTGGAACCGCTCCTTCTTGGCCTTCCTATCGAAGACCTGCTTGATTTTTTGTTGATGGTCCTGAATCCTATCCAATGTCTGCTCCCTAGCCTGTTGGATTTCTACTAACTGATGAATCCTTCTGATTATGTCATCAGGCTCCTCCTGATAATCCTGGAGGAATTTTGCTACAGGGATGGCTAGCTGAGAAGGGAAAACAACTTCGGCTCCATAGACTAACTGGAAAGGGGACAGACCTGTAGCTCTCTTCGTAGTCACCCGATCAGCCCATAGGGCGAATTTAAGCTTCAAGTTCCAAGCCCTTTGGTTGTCTTCTAATAACCTTTTGATGATTCTTATTAAACTTTTATTGGAGGACTTTGCTAAACCATTGCCCTGTGGGTAATAAGGGGTGGAGTGAATCAGCTTAATCCCGAAATGCTCACAGAACTTGGCTAATGGCTCAGACCCGAAAGCGGCTGCATTATCAGTGACAATCTTATTTGGGCAGCCGAACCTTGTGATGAGGTCCTCCAAGAATCCAATGATTACCTTGTGGGAAGCACTCCTGGTGGGAATAGCTTCAATCCATTTGGTATAGAAATCTGTAGCAGTCAGGATCCACCTATGCTGCCCACTGGAAGGAGGGTGAATTTCTCCAATGAAATCTAGGCCCCACTGCTGAAAAGGCCCTGAAACCACCACCGATTTTAATAGCAGAGACCTGAGCTGTTGCTTTCCTGCAAATTTTCGACATTTGATGTAGGCTCTTACCCCTTTGCAGATGTCGATGAACATGGTAGGCCAGTAGTACCCAGCCTTGAGGATTTTGTGGGCTGTGGCTCTCCAGAAATGGTATCCTCCACACAGGTCGCTGTGAAATTCAGCCACGATCATCTCGGCCTCTGGTGGACTTATACATTTTAAAATCACCCCCAGGGGGTCTTTCCAATATAACACTTGATCGATCAAGTAGTACCTGACTGCTTTGAGCTTCAGAGCTCTTGCTTTGCTTCTTGCAGGCCGTCTGGAGGCCGCAGCTCCTGCAGAAAGTATATGACATCCTTATACCAAGGACAACGAGCCCATGGGGGCTCCCTTTGATTATCTATGTCAGATAGCCGATCCTGCTGAGTATCTGAGCATTCATTGATGAAACTTATACCCAAAGCTTGGAAATTTGCTTCAGCCAGCAGCTTGGCTAAACCTTTCCCTTTGATCAACTTGGTGGGCCTTATTTCTAGGTCGAACTCCAGGATTTTGGCTATCCATTTACTCCTTCTCCCATCTATGTCAGGCTGAATAAGAATGTCTTTAACAGCAGCTGAGGGGACATAGGTGATGATCTTTGAATGCAGGACGTAGGTTCTGAAAGCTTTGAGAGCTTTCACTAGAGCATAAGCCTGCTTCTCCATAGTGTCATATTTGGCTTCGGCATCCCTCAATGCTTGACTGAAGTAAGCAACAGGCTGTTCTAACCCACTGTCATTTGTCTGTAATAGAACAACAGCTACTGTGTCAGGTGAGGCAAAGGAGAAAATCAAGAAATATTTTGAGTAGTCAGGACTGATAAGCACAGGAGCTTCAGTCAAGGCCTTCTTGATTTGTTCAAAGGAATGTCGCGATTGAGGGGTCCACCTTACTTGATTTTATTTCTTTAACAGGGCTATTATAAGCTTTACCTCCTCAGCAAAGTTAGGCACAAACCTCCTTAGGAAATTAATTTACCGAGGAAAGATTGGACCTCCTTCCTAGACCTTGGGATTGATAAAGCTTGTATCGCCTCAACTCTGCTGGGATCAATCCTGACGCCCTCTGTTGATACTATGTGGCCTAGTAATTTCCCCTCCTGCATGGCGAATAAGGATTTCTTGGGGTTTAATGAAATGCCAAACTTTCTGCATTTCAAGAAAACTTTCCTGAAATGACAACGATGTTCTACATCAGATTTTGAAAATACCGTGATGTCATCTAGATAAACGACTACAAATTTGTCCTTTTCCCCAACGAAAGCTATGTCCATGGCGCACTGGAAAGTCGCCCCCGCATTCATAAGTCCAAATGGCATCTTGGCATACATCAATGTGCCCCATGGAGTGGTGAATGTTGTCTTTTCCCTGTCTTCAGTCAGAATGGAGACCTGATTGTAGCCAGAGAAACCATCAATCATGGACATCCTGGAAGCTCCTGTCACCCTCTGCAATATATGTTCCATCTTCGGCAAGGGGTAGTTATCCTTTGGTGAGATTCTATTTAGGTTTCTGAAGTCTACATAGAGTCGGATCTCTCCATTATTTTTCCTTACTCGCACCAAATTTGCCACCCATTCTGAATATCTCAGTGGAACGATGATCTGAGCTTGAAGCAACTTCTTCACTTCTCTCTCCATGATAGGCAGTAGCATGGAATTGATCTGTTTCAGCTTTTGCCTGAATGGCTTTGCCTCCTCCTTTAATGGGATTTTATGCTCGATGAAAGAGGTCTCATAGGTTTTGACGTCTTCGTAGGTCCAGGCAAATACATCAGCAAATTTCCTCAAAAGTGCACTGTATTCAGACCTATGTTCCGTTGTCAGATCTTTTGACAATTTGACATACTTGGGATCACTCTCGGTTCCAATATTGCACTAAATAGTACCAGCATCCTCCTCCGAGATCTTTCCTTTTACCGTCACATCATTACTATCAAAAAGCCTTTCCAAAGGCACAAGTCCCCTGGGAATATGGTTGTTGGGCAGCTGTACAATGTCACGCCCTACAATCTTATTCAGAATATTACTCCCATCAGGCTCTTCCTCTGAGACGGCATCTTGGTCTATGTGCATTTTTGAAAATTCCTCAACAGCTTCCAAGAATCTCTTGACCTCAAGTTCGTCCTCAAATACCTTCCAATGTTTGACATTGTCAGGTATGGAGGGTTTTTATTTTACTTCTACATCATACCTGAATTTGGGTGGCAGAGGTATTTTGAAACTGCTAGCCGATGCAGCCAAGGAATCTGCCAAGGTGTTCTCTTCTCTTGGGATAAAAGAAATATTAAACGCTGAGAAGAAACTGTCAACAAGGTCCTAGACCTCATTCCTATAACTCCTGAGTCGAGGATGCTTAGCCTGATAAGCGTTCTTGACCTGCTGAACCACCAACTCTGCATCACCGAACACTGCTACTTCCTGGATTCCCATTTCCCTCGCAACTCTTAGTCCCAGAACAAGAGCCTCATATTCTGCCACATTGTTGGCAGCTTCAAATTCTAATTTGTATGACAGAGATATGGTTTCCTGAGCGGGTGATACAAAAACTACTCCGGCTCCTGCGCCTTCTCAGGAACAAGCTCCATCAAAAAAAAATTTCCAGATTGGGGTGATGGAGAGAGGAACTTCAAGGGAAACAGTGGGTTGTTTTCTGAGTCTCAGAGGTAGCTCTGGGGCATGGGTGAGCTGCAGTAAACTGGAGCCTAAATTAGTGTCTATGGAAAAAATGGGATGGTTGGTAGGGTTGGCTTCATCGCTGATTATATAGGCCAATTGAGCTTCCCTGTACAGTCTTCTATGCTCTCCTCCGAACATTGGGATAGTAGCATATGTGAGGTCCATCTGGAAGGTTCCCCCTAGTCTTTTTATCCAAGATCTTGATAACAACATTCTGAACTTGGGGGGGACATTGGCTACTACGATATCCATGACCACACTTTTCATGGGCAATTGAAACAAGGTCACAACCAGGTCTTTGATCACTCCAAGACACTGAACTCTCCTGGAGTCAAAAGAATAGAGGTCATGATAGGCCCTGGTAACTTCTAGTCCCAACTCCTCCATGAAATTTATGGGCATGAGGTTGTGAGAGGCCCCTAAATCCATCAAACAGTTTTGCAGCACTTTGTCATGTATGTTCAAGGAGGTGTAGAAGGGAGGGGATGAGTCATCTCTATATTCTACCATGGGACCTAGGACAACTGCTGGCTTTTCGTCTTGGAGGTTTATGGTGTCTGAGGGAAGGCATGAGGCTTCAGACTGTAAAATCTCAGAGAAGCAATTTTTAAATTTGCCATGTTTAATTAGCTCAGTGAGGGGCACAGGGATTCTGATATTTTGAATCTCATGCTCGAAATTAAAAGAAGATGTAGGCTTTGGAATTTCTTTTATTTCAGGAACATGATTATGGACAATGGGGGAAGGGGGGTGGGCTTGCTTACCTCTGTGATCATCTACTTCTTCATTAGTAGGTCTCTTTGCTCTAATGGACTGCTAAGGAATATCAGGCGCTGCCATATTTTTATCAGACCTTAGGTTGTACCTGCCTCGATCGCCACTAGCCTTGTCTCCCTTGCTTAGCTTGTTCAGCTGGCTTTCCATGAGAGACTCCTCGTATGCAGATTGAGTGAGATGAGGAAAAGGAGGAGTGTATCCAACGCAGTGGATTTCAGGATCAAGATCCTCTGATTCTCTTTCTCCCCCCTTAGCCACAAAATTGTTTTGAAAAGGGGCCTGAATCTTCTGGTCTTCTCTGTCTCTTCCCTTCTCTTTCTGCACATTCGGGGAAGTAAGATTATTTGGTCTCCTGAAACCTCCCTTGTTTTCAGCGATCTGAGGGACTTTATATGCCTACCTCCCTTCCATCCTCATCCTCTCCATCTTTGCAGACAGAGACTTCACCATCTTTGTCAGTTCATCCACTTGAGGGTGAGGTGCCAATGATCTAGAAGTTGAGGCTTCTGACCTTCCCTTTCTTTTTTCTACGTCGGCCTTGTTCCTCAGTCTGTTAGCTGCTAATACATTGGATTCCACTTCTATGGCCGCATCTTGCATTTGGGATAAGGAGGTAGCTCTTCTTTCTCTCATCACAAGGCAGAAATCAGGGTCAAAGGCACCAGCATAGGAAATTTGGGCAGAGGCTTCTAAGGGCTTTATCTCTACAGAAATCTTGTTATACATCTTATTAAATCTTTTGGAGAAGTCAGAGACCGACTCTCCTTCCATATTTTTCAAAGACCCAAATTATGTCATGTAATACATGAAGTCCTTCCTATCTCCCCACTACCTCAGGAAAGCACTATCCAGAGCCTCAATCCCAGCAATAGATCCTGGGGCCAATCCTCTAAACCACTTCCTCACTTCACCATCCAGGCTCTGGATGAAAACTCTCATCTAGACATCCTCATTTTCAATATTGAGGTTGTCTGCATAACTATAGAAAGAAGCCAGGTGCTCTTCAGCAGTTAAGTCTCCTTCCCCAGTGAACTTGGGCATATATTTCAGGTAATCTCCAGCAGGGAGAGGATTCATAGGATGGGGAAGAACTAAAGGAGCGTATCTGGCAGTGACTATGGCATCCATTCTGTTCAGAGGGGGATTAGCACCAGCCATAGGGATGTTAGGTGGAGGAGAACTTGGAGGAGAAGGAGTTTGCAAAGGGTTTATTGAGGGTAAATCTCGAAGTGGGGTGGGAAACAAGAGATGATTCAAGGAACAGGCTATTGAGCTCCAGTCAGCAGGTGCTCCTCCCTGTGCAGGAGTGGGGAAATCTTGTGCGGCCCTGGGTCTACGCCAAGGTATAGCTTCAGGGGAGAGGGGAGTGGAAAAGTCTTTTCCTTCTGGTCCCAGACCAGGAGAGGAAAACTGAACAGGAACACTCCCAAAATTTAAGAAACGGGGAACTGCAGAGATAGGTCTGTCAAATAACTGAGGAGGAGAAAAAGGGGATCCAACAGAAGGATATGGTGAATTACCTGGCTTGGTGATGGACGCTTCTTCTTCAGAGGCCTTTCCTTTTCTGAGCACCACCTATGGATTTGTTTCGGGTGTAGCTAGAGGTAGTTGTGGGTGAGACCGTGTATGCCTGCCTCTGAAAGCCACAATTAACAGAGCAGGTTCTCCCCAGTGGAGTCATCACAATGGAGTTTCCAGGTGAAAATTAGCAATCTGAAAGGCTCTGATAATCCGATGCACCTTCGGATTCAGAGGCTCAATGTCATTCTACCCAGGGAAAATCTTCAATTCCATCCCCGACAACGGCGCCAGAAATGTTAGCATCAGAAGTCACTCCTGGATTGCTTGCAGGAGCAGAGCCCAACGCCCATCAGTTTTATGTCACGATTTGTTTATAAAGGGTGATCAAATGGAGATAATGGCTCTAGGAGGTATCACTCTAACTCAGGGACTGAGTCTGGTACGTAAAGAACGAAGGAGGTCTCGAATCCCAACTTCAGCTAGTGGGTTGATTTAAAGTTGAACAGGTGGAAGACTTAGGAGAAAGTGAACAAATAGCTCTGGGCATCATGCTTGCAGCGGTTTGTAGAGGAAAAACTCTGAAAGCAGGATCCTCCTAGTTCAAGGATTCAAGAAACTGAAAGAGGACTTGACTGGATCCTCCAATTCCAAGTCGTTCAGCGTTAAAGAAATCACAGAAACCGATTAGAGGCTCCATAACTATTATAGTGATCCATTACAACATCATCCTATAATAGCTACAACTCGACTGGATCCTCCAATTTCGAGCTGCTCTAACACAGTGTAAATAAAGATATGAAAGAAACTGGCATCCATAAGGCAAGAAGTCTCCAAAGCTCATACATAACCAGAACAACAATGCTTCATTTAAACTTTACAACTGGGAGTTCTGCTCAACCATCGATAGATTACAAATGGCAAAAAATGCCTACATATACTTCATCCAAAATCCGCCTGGCAACAGTATCTCAGAATTTTTAATGGGGGGTCACTTCCTCAACCAAATCTGTCCTCTGGACTCTTGTCATATGCTTCTCCAATTCAGCATGGCTCACGCCAGGCGGTAGCTGAGCCTCTTTTAATGTTTGAATTGGCATGCTCAGGCTCTCTTGGCGAGTTGAAGGCTCGGTGTGACCTTTCTGCAGAGAATTGGTACAAAGGGACCCTCCTGGGTAAACTACGGCCAGAACCTCCATATTATGCAATAAATGGGTGACGCGAGGCTTAACCTACCTTCCTTATCCTTTTCTACTGAGTCGAAACGGCTGCTTGAATCCCTTGGGAAACACTGCTGCAACAACCCAATCCATAGGTCCTTTCCAATCTCTTCACGGCCTTCAGCACCCGACCATGGTCATCCCTGACTCTGTATCGGGGATCGGGGTTTCACGATTCCTGCTGTCAAGAGTTCTTGACCCTTTGAATTCCCGATCACCGATTCTCCAATGAGAACATGCATGGGTTAGCCCTCCTGGCTATACTATCATCCATATGACCACCTCTTATGTGACCCGAGCCGAACCCCTGTCGGGGTTTCATCGTTTTCGATGCCTCGATACACAAGTGCCCAGGAGTCGCGATTCTCCGATTGTCGATGGCTCCTTGCGCGCTAGCTCCTTACAAGGATTGACTCTCCGACACCTGTCCCCCACTACAGTTCTCAGCTCCGTCGGGAAATCACGTATCGGGATATCGCGATTCCCATTGCCATGAGCGTGGGACTTTTAGTTTCATGATCCCCGACTCTGCGGGATCTCTCACCACGTGTCTCTACTGACGGACGGTTCCGATCTTCTCGGCACTTTTGTGGGCCCGAGTTCCCAGACACTCTCGGCACTTCACATCTCGTGAGATAACGGAACTGTTCTTTGCGTGTTGGAGTCGCGACGAGCGAAACGTCGAGATGTCCAACTCTTGCAACATGCGCCATTGGATCGGGCGACCTACCTTCAGCTTCCAATCAGAGGAGCTTTCTCTGCTGTTAAATGTCGAGTAAATTGGCAAATATGAGATCCCAATAACCATTGATCTGCTTCGTGGACGGATCTCGGCTGCCGATGGTAAGACTTCGCATGCTCGCTTGATATGTTACTTGGAAAACAGGAATTCTCTCGAGCTGTGCTCGAGCATTTTGTGCAACTTGCAGAATCGCATGCTTCTCGAATCCGTGACAAGAATAATAGCTAACAGACAGGAAAAAAGGTAAACTATTATTTTTTGAAAACTTTCAGTTGTGAAGCATTTGTCCATATTGATAAAGAAAATAGAACAAAGCTTGAGGCAAAATCCCAGAAGTGTACCTTTATTGGATATGGTGTTAATGATTTTGGTTATCGCTTATGGGATTATGAAAATAACAAAATCATTAGGAGT
>ML787104.1:178279-218706 GCA_009831015.1 Picea engelmannii
GTATGTAGATGACATGCTTGTTGCAGGGTCTAATATGCAGGATATAAATGTGCTCAAGAAGAAATTAGCCAATTCATTTGCGATGAAGGATTTGGGTGTTGCAAAGAAAATCCTTGGTATGAGAATAACAAGAGACAGGAAAAGTGCAAACTGACATTGTCTTAGGGTGAGTACATAGAGAAGGTGTTGGAGAGGTTTAGAATGTAGAATGAAAAACCAGTTAGTACACCTTTGGCCAACCATTTCAAATTAACTAAGGAAATGTGTCTCAAGACATAGCAGGAGATAGAATACATGTCCAGGGTCAAATATTCATCAGCAGTTGGTAGCTTGATGTATGCAATGGTTTGCACAAGACCAGATATTGCACATGCAGTGGGAGTTGTGAGCAGATATATGAACAATCTAGGTAAAGAACATTGGGAGGAAGTAAAGTGGATTATCAGGTATTTGAGTGGTACTACTACTCATGTATTATCTTTTGGACGTTCAGACACTTTTCTACAGGGATATGTTGATTCATATATGGCAAGTGATAAAGATAGCAGGAGGAGAACCACAAGGTATGCTTTTACTATAGGTGGATCAACAGTAAGTTGGATTTCAAAACTGCAAAAGGTTGTTGCACTTTCAACAATAGAGGTAGAATATGTTGCTGCTACAGAGGCTAGTAAAGAGATTATTTGGTTACAGAGGTTTATGGAGGAATTGGGAAAGAAGCAAGAGAATAGCAGGTTGTACTATGACAGTGAGAGTGCCATTCATCTTGTAAATAACTCAACCTTCCATTCAAAGACTAAGAATATACATTTGAGGTACCACTTCATACGATCTTCTTTGGAAGATGGACATTTGAAGTTGGAAAAGATACACACTAACCAGAATCCTGCAAACATGTTAACAAAGGGAGTAACCAGGGAGAAACTAAGTTCTTGCCCAGTTTTAGTTGGTCTTCAAGAATGAATATAAAGATGAGAAATTTTCTAGGTCCAATAAGGTTAAGATTCCAGCATATACAGCAGCGGTGGAGTTGTTGAGATCAGTCTCCAAGTGGGAGATTGTTGGTTGTGGAGCCTGATTATGTTCTTGATTTAGAGGTCTTTTACTTTCAGCTATGTTTATACCCCATGAAGTATTTACACCCCAGAAGTATGTACAGTCTTCCATGTGGGGGAGTGCAGAGGGGGAGTATCCCCTCTACGGGGTCCGGGGGGGCTATCCCCCAGGATGGGAGGTCTGGGGGCAAGCGGGCTCCCAGCAGGGGTTCGGGGGAAAACCCCCAAAGGAAAAATTGCCTTGTAAATGTATATTGTAATTTCATTGTAAATCTGGACCGTTCATTATAAGGTCTCAGATCTAACGATAGAGATTATGTTAGGGTTTTTTACCCTAGAAGGCAACTCTCTTTTATGAGGGAAATTTATTGCGGCTATGGTTGATGGTAAATATTGTATTCTGAGATAGGAGACTGTGAGAGAAAGAAGAGGAAGTTACAGTGGGTTTGTTGTAGGTTGTATCCCTTCATATGTTGGATAATAATAAAGGAAGGACCTTGCAATTTCTCTGGTGGACGTAGCCCACACTAGGTGAACCACGTAAATTTGTGTCTTTATTGTATTGTGTATCTTCTATGTTTTGATTCCGCATTTGTTTTATTTTATTTCTCGACGGTCCTATTTTTCTAACAATGTGATGATAATCAAGCATAAAAAATAAACCAGAGAGATATGGAAGATCTCCCTAGTATGGTCACCAAATAAATGTTGAGGAAAATATATGAAATGATCTTACTCAAGAATTTTCAGATCTTGCTTGGATAAAGAAAGATAGACAGGAATATCACCCTATGTTTATAGCCTCAAAAATGTTTCCTAATCCACAAGTATTGGTTACAAGGGCCTAGGTTGATTTTCTTATAAATAAAAGATTACTGAAAAAATTCAATATTTATGTAATTTTATGAATATAACAGATGCAAAAGTAAATGTAGAGATAGAAGAAAAAAACACCAAGTCAATAATTAATAGAGATGAGACAAATGAAATAGCTTATTTCATTCCAGTTTATCAAAATATTTTTTCTCTTTACAAAATTCCCAGAGGAATTTTGGACCAAAGTCAAACTTACATGTCCCGATGAAAACCATACAAAAGGAGTTCTGACAGAAAGTAAAAAACTAAACTTTAAAATATGGATCATCTTGCCATAGATTGTTGCCCACTCAAATTTTCACAATATCCTTTATCAGTCATGAAATTTAATTCACAAATAGACAAGCCTACACAGACTATCAAAAATAGATCAACACCTTTGAAAAACAAGTGTCTTAATGATGTAATTCAACCTTGAATCTTGTTGTCTACAATAGGACCCTGTTGTCATAAAAGAGAATTAGGATTTCAATGAATTAAAGAATAAATGAAAACTAAACTATCTCAATAAAACTCAAGAGCATACCTTAGTATGCTTTCTCCTTCTATTCTCCTTCTATTCTCCTTTTATTCCTCCTCTTTTTCCTTTAAGCAATCAGAATTAGGTGAAGTAGTTAAACTACCTCTTTTAGTTAATTTAATTAAAACTCAACTAACTTTTAGTTTTGGGGGGGAATTCATAAAATAATAATAAGGGTCTTTAATAAATAATAACTAGTAGGTGGGACCCCTTGTGACTCCCTTTTGTTTCTTAACAAACATAAACACAACTAGTTAATGATGTAGACACAAACCTCTGCCTCGACAGAGTCTCTCTCTGCACTGATCTCCCAGTCTAAGGATCATTCTTTTCACCTCATGAGCCGAAGTGGCTCTTTTGACTCCTACTGGAATCAATAAATTTCCGATCCACAGGTCCTTCTCTTTCCCTCACAGTCTTCTGAACACGACCATGAACTTTCCCTGACAGAATTTTGGGTTTCAAGACTTTCTATTTCCCGATGTCAAGAGTTCCCTATCTTCTCGAACTCCCGAACTCTGATTTTTCAAAAAGATATTTCTCTTGAGCCTTTACCTTTTGTGATTTCGAGCTTTCCAATGCCAAAATGCATGGACCTCTTGTCCTTAGGATCCCCAAAATCCCGAACTCAAATATCCCGATCGACTCTTCCCTTTCAGGATTTTCCCCAAAGTTCTAGATTTTTCCATGCATCCCCTCAAGATGGACGGTCCTCGTCGCTTTCACAATTTTGGGTTTTCAAACTCTGAAATGCTCTGAATCTATGTCCCTCGGATTCCTAAAATGCCAAATCCCGGTATCCCGAATTGCCGATGGACTTCCCGATATCTACCACGTGTCTCCAAGAGATGGATGGTCCAGATCTATTTAGGGATTTTCACTATGAAGTGACCCGATCTCTCATCATTGAGATCTCTGATATCCCGATTGCTGAAACCCTGATATGGCAATGCCTTTCGGGACTTTCACCTCTGCTTGTGAGGGTGTAAACCTCAAGCTCATCTCGACAAATCTGACGGTTGTCGGCTATTTTGAGTGAGATCCAACGACTCAAAATCTCTTGCTGTGCATGGCTCCTACACTGCTCCCTGGACGTGAAATATTCAACGGTCCAGATCTCTTTGGCAAATCCGACAGCATCTGTGCTTTCTCCTGAGCTCTTGAGCTTTCTTCTAGGACTTGGAAGAATTTTCCCAAATGTCCAAAGGCTTCAAACTTTGTCTTCTTTCCTCTACTAGCTCTTCTACTTGAGTCCTCACCTGTGTTCTCAATGATGTTGTTCCTCCTGAGATTTCTCTCGAATCCTCAAAGGATTCTTTGACTTCTACACTCCTTGCAGAGTCTATGCACGCAAAGTGTTATCTCTTCTAAGATTTTCAAATACTCATACCCATAAGGGATTTTATCCTTCTTCCTTCTCCTGTAGATGGAGAATTTAGACGCCCTCTTGGCTACCCTTTACTCAAGAAACTTCTTGTTGAGTGCTCAGGGTGTTCAACAACCCTGTGAATATCCTTCAGTGGACTCTTTTGTTGTCTCTGAACTCAAAGAGTTCCTTCTGTGCACTCTGGCACTTACTCAATGCCCTCCTGGTAGAGTATCAAGAATCCTTCGCCTCTCTTCAGCCTTGAATGCATGCACTGACGTGGCTGGCTGGCTAGCTGGCTGACATGGAGAGATGCTCCTGCATCATACTCCTCAGCTGCAAAATTCATGAGCTCCTGCTCATGAGCTTCCACCCTCAACTATGGAAATCCTCCTGGATCCCAAATAACTATATGGAGTCTCCTTGCTCCACTTCTTTGTCGTTGATTTTGCGTTGTTGTTGTTGCTGCTGCTTCTTCTACTTCTTTGCTCATATTCTCCTCGCTGGCAGTCTCTACTAACCTGATCATCATCTCCCTGATCTGATCAATCACTACATCTAGCTACTCCAGTGGCTGGTTCTATTTTTGCAGTCTCCCCAGCTGCAAAAATATTCTACAATTGGGCAGATCACTGTGATCTCCCATGCTTTCTTCTTCATCTTCTTCTGTGGTCTTAACTTGCCACCTTGCTGCAAAGTTCAGCTCTGCAGTCTTCATCACCTTTTCATCTCCCTAGATAAAACTTCCAAGCGATTCCTCAAAATGCTCCTCTGCCAATACCTGCTCATGGAAGTCACCTACTGGCTCTGGATTGGTCAGCCAATCCTCCAACATCTCCATCTCCATCTCCCATGGAGTGATCAATCTACCTACCTTCTCTTCGGCTTCTTCTACTGCTAGCTTCAATGCTGTAGCTTCCTCATCTTCCTGGATGAAAGCATTGAGACACTCCTCAGAATGCTCATTCTCTTTTTCTGCTTGGGCAGCTTCCAAAGCCTGCTCCAATGCTTTTTTCCTAACATTCACAACTGGTTGTCATGCTTCTATTGTTGTTGCATCTACAACACAAATTTCTTCCTCCTCTTAGGCAAATGGTAGGAATATTTCGATTCCCCTGATCATCAAAAGGTTCATCTGATCTTCCTTCTCTGTCAGCTGCTCTGACTGATCCAAAACCATCTCTGAGCTCACCTACTCTGTCAACTCCTCAGGATGATTTGAACTCACCCCTGAGTTTATGAGACTCTCACATAGCCTCAACTGCTCATCCCTTCCCACCTAGAAAAATGGGATTTCTCTATTGCCCTCCTGGCAATCTATGGAATCAACTGATCCCATCTCTGTTCCCTTGCCCACCTGGCAATTTGGAAACCTTCTGCTGCCCTCCTAGCAGTCTATGAGATCCCACAACGATCTCGATCCATTGCCCACCTGGAAATGTGAAATTCCCTGGTTGTCCTCCTGACAGTCTGTGAGATCCCGTAGTGATCTCAACTCTTTTCCCACATAAAAATTGGGAATTTCTGGGCTACCCTCCTGGCAGTCCTTGAGATCTTCAGCTGATCACAATTCATCCTCTTCACCGAGATTTCTCCCAGTCTCTGGTTCACATACCTGAACCATCTCTTCCTCTGGTCCATTGAGGTTTTAAGCATGCCTCAACCACCTCCTCAACACCTTCTATTGTCTTTTAGCCATCAACTGCTTGACTGGCCAATTTACCTTTGTCTTCATGGGCCATTCGTATACCCATCTCGACCTAACATTTTGTTGCATCCACAATGCAAGATTTTCTATCTCCACCCTTATATTAGCAAGCTCTTCATCTATTTCTACTTGGCTCATCAGCTCCAGCATATCTATGGCCTTCAATAGCCATCTTGTTGTCTATCTTCCCTCCTGGAAAATTTGTTGCTGTCACTCTGTACCCCGAGTTTCTCCAACCTCTTCCTACAGTCCTGCTGACTATCTTCTTGATTGTTGCCTACCTGCAAACAATCCTTACAGAGTTTCCAACACTCTGTCTCCTTCCTTCTCCTTCTGTCTGCAATATACAAATAGAATCCTTGCTCTGATACCAAACTGATGCATGTATCGGAGTGCTCCTTTTCCTCCTGCTTCTCTTGCCTGAAATCTACAGACAAGAATCAAGATCTGATACCACAAATGATGCAGACACACACCTCTGCCTCGACAAAGTCTCTGTCTGCG
Organism: Picea engelmannii; assembly: GCA_009831015.1. Taxonomy (NCBI): domain Eukaryota; kingdom Viridiplantae; phylum Streptophyta; class Pinopsida; order Pinales; family Pinaceae; genus Picea; species Picea engelmannii. Next base: position 184,309 of record ML787104.1, read on the forward strand.
CTGACCTCCCAGTCTAAGGATCATTCTTTTCACCTCATGAGCCGAAGTGGCTCTTTTGACTCCTACTGGAATCGATGAATTTCCAATCCACAGGTCCTTCTCTTTCCCTCACAGTCTTTTGAACATGACCACGAACTTTCCCCAACAGAATTTTGGGTTTTGGGACTTTCTATTTCCTGATGTCAAGAGTTCCCTGTCTTCTCGAACTCTCGAACTCCAATTTGCCGAAATGCTGAAATGCTATTTCTCCTGGGCCTTTACCTTTCGTGATTTCGGACTTTCCAATGCCGAAATGCATGGACCTCTTGTCCTGAGGATCCCCAAAATCTCGAACTCCGATATCTCGATCGAATCTTCCCTTTTGGGATTTTCCCCGAAGTTATGGATTGTTCCACGTGTCCCCTCAAGATGGACGGTCCTCGTTGCTTTCGTGATTTTGGGTTTTCAAACGCCGAAATGCTCTGACTCTATGTCCCCCAGATTCCAGAAATGCCGAATCCTGGTATCCCAAATTATCAATGGACTTCCCGATCTCCGCCACATGTCTCCAAGAGATGGACGATCCAGATCTATTTTGGGATTTTCACTATGAAGTGACCCGATCTCTTGTCATCGATATCACGATTGCCGAAATCCCAATATGCCAACGCCTTTTGGGACTTTCGCCTCTGCTTGCGAGGGTTTAAACCTCAAGCTCCTCTATACAAATCTGATGGTTGTCGGCTATTCTGAGCGAGATCCAACAGCTCAAAATTTCTTGCTGTGTATGGCTCCTACACTACTCCCTGGACGTGAAATCTTGAACGGTCCAGATCTCTTTGGCAGATCCGATGACATTTGTGCTTCCTCCTGAGCTCCTGCACTTTCTTCCAGAACTTGGAATAATTTTCCCAAATGTCCAAAGGCTTCAAACTTTGTCTTCTTTCCTCTGTGAGCTCTTCTACTTCAGTCCTCACTTTCATTCTCAACGATGATGTTCCTCCTGAGCTTTCTCCCAAATCCTCAAAGGATACTTTGACTTCTGCACTCCTTACAAAGTCTTTGCACGCAAAGTTCTATCTCTTCTAAGATTTTCAAATACTCAGACCCCTAAGGGATTTTATCCTTCTTCCTTCTCCTGCAGATGGAGAATTTAGATGCCCTCTTGGCTACCCTTTACTCAAGAAACCTCTTGTTGAGTGCTTAGGGTGTTCAACAACCCTGCGAAGATCCTTCAGTGGATTCTTCTGTTGTCTCTGAACCCAAGGAGTTCCTTCTGTGCACTCTAGCACATACTCAATGCCCTCCTGGAAGAGTATCAAGAATCCTCAGACGATTCTTGCTTCTTACGAACTCACAGCAGAGTTCTCCTCTTGTGCACTCCTTGCACTGGCTCAATGCCCACTTGGCAGAGCTATACAGAACTCCTCAGAGCTTCTATCTTCTCCTGAACTCACAACAAAGTTCTTCCTCTATGCACTCTTTTCACCTACTCAATGCCCACCTAGCAGAGCTTTACAGAACTTAATAGAGCTTCTATCTACAACTGTGTCTCACCTACACAACCTTGCCTCCTGAGGTATTCAACCACCTCAAAGGTATTCCTCTAAGTTTATTATTCTAGTTTCTATACCCACCTGGCACGCTTTTGTCTGAATCTACAGAATTTAGAAGTGCTTCAGAGCACCGACTATCAGAACCCATAGCATTCTGTCACACCCTCCTGGTATGAAGCCTCAAAGACCTTCTCAAGCCTGAAATCAAAACAACTCCCTGCAAATGTACCATCACAACATACATTCACAGCATATGAAAAACACACAAAGACACTCATACAATAGAGACAATATGCAGGAAAAACTGCTCTGGTTTGTATTAATAAAATGCCTCTTTACAAAGGTGTTCTGAGCACAAACTTCAACAGAGTCTCAACTCCTCTCTTCTTCTCTCTCCTCTTCTAACTACTACAAAATGAGATACTATCAAAGATATTTTACATGAGGGGGCTCTTCGAGCTCTTCCCTTCAATCTACCTACCCTATTCAATGGCATTGAATGGGTTGTCGAGTCCGCAAATCAGATCTAGATCTCAGCCTTCAAAACATTAAAGTTCAACATACTTCTACACTTGTGCAAAGCACGACCTCATGGCTCAACAGCCTAAAACATTTAATTACATTCATTCAAATTCAAAAACGAGGACCACGCCTCTCTTTAGCCTTGAATGCATGCGCTGACACGACTGGTTGGCTGACGTGGAGAGATGCTCTTGCATTAGTTAATCAATCAAAAACCCTTGTGGCTCCCACCATCACTCTCATAATTTTGAAAATTAATATCAATGATATTTGAAACCATATCCAAAAAATATAATATCCAACATATCCAAAAAGTGTGTTGTCCAAAAATTCAGCAGTCAACTGTTCTCAATAATCAATAAATAAAAACACTCAAAAACCATATTTTTCACTTTCGGAGGCAATATTCCCTTTGTTTCTACTGTCTCCCTTTGATTTCTATGAATTTTCCTTAGGTTGTGTGAAGCCTTTAGGCCTGATATCACTGATAATATGAGAGAAATCATCTCTCAAGTGCATGTGGGATGAAACGGATTTGGTAGAGTCACTTGAGGGAGAGGAGGGGTCAACAACAACTTTTCCTTTATCAGGTACATGGCAGGATTAAGTTTTTAATATCTTGATGGCATGGGAAGACTGTACTAGTGAGTGTGCATGGGTATCTTGGATAATTGAGTTAACTGGTGGAGGAGGAGTAGGTAGAGATAAATTGGGCCAACCACGACATTGGGAGACTGTCGGGTGGACAATCTCTTGTCATCTCTCATTTTCAAGGACTTCAAGTTGTAACGAGACATGAGGGGAAACTAGGATATGTTGGCAGCCAATTCAACTTTTTCTATTGTCCTATAAGCTGCCTACACCTATGTCTTCCGAACTTGAAATTGTCGTCGCATTTTTCAAATAGACGATATTTTCATTTCTTGCGACACTTGCAAATTTGTCTCCATTAAGTTTTCATGACTATAAGCGTGAAAACTTCTCCTTTCAAGGTCACATTTCGATCACTATCTGAACTGTCGTCATCTTTTTATTGATATTTTCTATGACACTTACCTTTGGTTTATCATTATGTGGCTGAAAATATTTTTTAAACTATGCCCGTTTGGACATTCTTACTTTGATTGTGTAACTTGATTTTATTAAACTTATGAGGGATTGAGAATGTGGGTTTATACTTGATTCTATGAATTTCATAAGGGTCATGATTTATTTTTGTTTTTATATACGATATGATCCTTATAATAATCTTTTTATGGCTCTTGGCTTGTAAGTTTTATAAGTGGCAATTGGCACAATGGTTTAAAACTTTTGATTAAAACATTTATGCAATGGTGCATGGTTAACACCCGGTGTTGGTTTCACGTTGAATGACAATGGTTTGAGAAACTATAGTTAATGGTGTGTTGGTATATCACTCACCATTTGATTTTTTGGTTGGTCGAATGATAAGGTTTTGAACTATGCTATGATTGATTGAACAGATGTGGAATTCGCCGGTTGTACTTTTCCATAACTATTATGCATGGTGGCGAATAACTCCACCACCCTTGCATGCGCACATTAATGCGTTCCCCCTTTGATCGATCATTGTTGTTAGACCGAATGACTCTGCTCCTGTACGTTGGTAAATTCGAACCAAACCCTTACCATTTGCTCGCACCATGGCCCCAGTCGTGAGGGATGAACCAAATGGGAGCCTGGCTCTGTTGATGTTTGACAGTGCCCGCAGTGACCTCGAGGACAATGGGTGGCTTCCATTTATACAAAAATTCGAGGGTTTTAACCTCTGCGTAGCTCGACAATTTTATTTGACATTCGATGGCTGTCGAGCCAAGGTCGGCGATGTTCAATTGGAAATTGACGAGCATTTTATCAGTCTTGCTATGGGTTTTCCTACCACTGGACAATGATGGTCCAAGAATTGCAAAGTAGAGGAGGTCCCTTGGACACTGCTCTTCCAGTCACGTAAGGTTATCTCCTGTGATAAAGGTTTGCCCGTGACCATACTTAAATAGCGTTGGCATGATTTATTGATGATAATCAAATAGTTTATCACCTGCGAAGGTCGGTACGGGTTTGTTTTCTTACACCACCTTCGTTTTCTTATGGTTTTTATGGGTTATCAGCTCAATATGCCCTATTATTTGCATAGAAGCCTGTTTAAAATGTCAAAGAAATACAAAAGGAACCAGGCTGATAGTATCCTTTTTCATTATGGGCTGGTTAATATTATTGTTGTTTGTCATTTGGGGTTACATGGAGATTGTTGGAGCAATTTCCTTGCTTGGAATGATTTTGAGGATTCGAACCCTCCACAGGTTGACAAACCTATGGTGAGCGAGGACAAGTCTGTACCCCCAGTACCCTACAACATCCTGCTACCTGAACCCTTGGCCGACTCACCTATTGACCTACCCTACTCTGTGACTAAGGGTGTTGAGACTGTTAAGCCTATGGGTAAAAAGCCTAAGGCGAAACCCACTGTGAACGCCGAAGGCAAAAAGAATGCCCGTTTGATTTCACGGATGGCAAGAAATAATCCAAAATCACCTATCGATCCAAACCCTATCGTGTTGAGTGAGGACTCTGATTCGGAAGTGGAGCATTTTTTGGATAGCGAGTACCCCTATTCGGAAGGTTTGTGTGTTGAACCCTCGTATGACTTTGTGTCAAACCTACCACCTTGCCTACAGGACGACCCTAACTACCTAGGCATTAAGCTTCCTTGTGAAGCCCCCGGTCATTCATCCAAATCCTCTCCTGCTCTGTCAAAATCTACAGTGCCACCTTGTGATCAATGCAGCTCGTGGTTAGAGAGATATTATCTTGATGTTCCAATTCTACAGTCAAGAATTCACTCTTTGGAGGACCAGGTTGCCCTACTTACCAGTCAAAAGGCTAAGCTACAAGCCACTGATAAAAAACAAAGGATGACAAGCTCCATCTCGTTTAAAAATGTGGAATCAGCTACAGCGGTCGTGAATTCTAAGTTGGCATAATTTGAGCAGCCTCACACAGGTATGTTTTGATATCGTTGGTTTATATAAAGAATTCGAATTCATTTTTTTAGCTCTGTTAACAACATTGATTGGCTCTGTTACATAGTATGCATTCTATACATAGCCTTTCTTTGACTAAATGGAATTTCATTTTCCCAGTTTAGCTTCGATTGGATTTTCATCGATTTGATTGATCTTGGTGTGGATTTGATTTTGTTTGATTTTGCTAAAAAGGATGCTCTGTTGTCAATAGAAGTCATTTGTATCTATTCTAGGAAGAAGTTGTTTCTCATATCCAATTTAGAACACAATCGCATTTCGTTTTGATTTCGTTACAATGTATACACTATGATTAGCAACAATTTTGAGATGGTTAATTGTTACGGTTTTATGTCTCATATGACTTTTGACCAACATGAATGCAATTCGGATCATTTCCAATGTGGCTCTGTACAACGCACCCAAATCGTAAATAGATTCAATTCATAATGATTATGCTAAGAACCCAGCCGATTAATTCGAATTGGTTTACTCGACTATGTTATCAGTTGGATTCATAATGGCGATGGATACTCTGTTTGATTTTGATTTGCATACGAGATTGGATTCACGATTTATTTCTATAATTAAACTCAGTCGTGATTAGTTTTGATTATTTGCCCAGTTTGCAATCATAACTTCTGTTGATTCTATTAAGATTGCGATCATGATTAATCGATCCTGTCTGTTGACTGTGCAAGGATCAATGATCGAAATCTATCTCAAATTTGGTTGGGTGGATGTTGTTACGTATGATTTCGTTTACACATAATCGAAACAGTCTTTCCATCTGTGTGTTTGATTAAACGATATGACTCATTATTGATTTCATTTGGATATGAAATAGTCTTGTTACTGTTTGACCCGATTTTATGGTAACGGAAAAACAGAGTATTCTTACCCCTGTTTTCGATTGAATCACTTTTGATTCTGTTTAATGTTGAAATATAAAATCATTTGAATCTTGAGTGATTCGTTTTAAATAATCATTGGAAGAAAATTGGTTTTAATTATTTTAAAAGATTTGATTTGATTTTGATTCTGATCCTGTATGTTATTTTAGACTAGCTACAAAATCAGATGATTCTGTAGCCAAGTCTGTAGGATTAGATTTTTATTGTTTTGTTAATAAAATATCTTTCTAACTTGTTATTTTTGGTCTATTGCAAATGAATTCGAAATTGCAGTGGATTTGATGAGCAGTTAGAGGATACTTGAGATATTTTACTTGCATTTTAATTTCCTAGTTTAGTTGATTTTGGGAATATCTTCCCAGATTATGTAAACAGTTTGATATTATCCACAGGGAGGTTTAACCCTGTGGAAAAACTTATATATACTTATTATTTTTGTAATAATGATCATCCTCATTCGTGGGAGAACAAGGATATGGAATTTTAATACAGACTGAGGAAGAATTTGGTGTTTTGTTACAGCTTTAGCTTCTCATGATATCAATATTTTGTTTCATGTTATGTATATCAATTTGTATTTGGTTAATGATTACTTTAGCTATCTTAATCTCTTGCAAATGATATAATTTAATCACTGTAATCCATATCTGATTTCGTCCAAGCATTAAAAAAAAACATAGCAGTTACTTAATTCAGTTTGTGAATGGCAAATTTCTCTTCTTCGTAAGTTGAATTAACAAGTATAAGTTTTTGCATAACAGGTTTCCCTTATTGCAGAGATTTATAAATCATATAATTGTTATGATTTTTTATGTCTTGTTTGTCCTGTAAACAATTCAAAGAGCAACGTATCCTATCGTTTACGAGAAGCTTTTGGATTAACCGGTGCGAGTTTCCTTCCTCCGACCAGCTTCGAAGTCATCATACACAGGACAAATTAGGAGCGTTTCCAGGTCAGTTTGTCATTTGTTTTTTTTGTTTAGTTTATTTATTAGTAGTTTAGTTTAAATATAAGTTTAGTTAGATATATGTAGAATTGGTATATTAGATTGTTTAATTTCAGTAAGTTTCATTTCTTATTCATAAAATATAAAAATCAAAAAATATCTCTAACTGTCTTAGGGCAGAAAACAAATGAGTTTTACAGGTTTTATTCAAATCTGCCAGTTGTAGATATTGTATATTAGTGAATAAGTTATAGTACAATTAGTAATTAGATAATTAATTATTAGAGTTAGTGTAATAGTAATTAGTAGTTTGTATATAGAATAGTTAGAGTAGTTTATATTTAGCTTTAGTTTAATTTATTTAGTAGTTTGTTTTAATTAGATTAGTGTATTAGTTTGTTTTTAGTTAATTTGTTTTATTAGTTTTAGTTAGTTTAGTTTGTTTTATTTGTTTTAGTTAGATTAGTTAGTTTAAATTAGTTCTCTCTTTGGTTTTCTTAGAACCTTAGAACAGCCAACGGAGTCATTAAACCCATCAGGGTGGTCCATTCCAAACGGCTTGGGTTATTTAGACAACCCCGGACCGGTTCCACTCTCTCAGTTGACGGACGGTCAATTTCGCCCGTCAATAGGATACTAGGGACATGTGGGGGTTGGAAAAGAGGCCTTTCTAGCCTAGGTTGGACCACCCCTTTTTCAATCCAGTTGAAAAATCTAGCTTGGAATAGCTAGTTCAACTCTTGTGGATCTGCATCAAAATGTATCGAAAACCTTGGCCTTCTGGGACCCCTATTCCAAATTCCTCTTCCCCTACTATTCCTTCCATGGCTTCCTCTGCTGAATAAGATCATTCATGTATGCAGTGTTTATTAGAAACTAGTTAATTCAACAAACCATACATGACATCTCTTTAAATATGAAACAAAGTTTGGCTCAACAACACATCAGACTCATGCAATCCAATCCATAATAATTGTCTAATACATTTCAATGAGCATGGGGTGAATAAGGGTTCTGGGATATATGAGGGATTGTATTGAGAGAAAAGTGGTAAAATGAAGGGAGGTAGATCATGATTATTGCTCAAAAAACCATCAAACAATCAACTATATTGTAATAACAAAACATATCAATTGTAACTCATCCTTGTGCCATCCTTCAACAGCTATATTAAGAATAGAGAGTGAATAGTGAATCTGGGAAGGTGAGGGGATTTGTAATGTGTAGAAAAGTGAAATTATGGCAGAGAAATAATGAATACTATTCATAATATAAATTAAGTAAAAAATAACTTTGTACTAAACTCAATACAAAAAATACCAACACCATGTCAACAATCATTGTGTATCAAACTGTTTGTTGTCACAACATTTAAATTTCTCAAAACTTCTCAATTAGAACATTATGTGCAATCATACTCATAATCGAACCAAATTTACATTCAATAGTCGTGTTAAGAAAATGCTTGGTCTTTAATTTATTTCTTTCCTTTTAAGAATTAAAAGAAAACACAAAGCAACGTTGTTTCACCATTATCCCATAATGCATCACTATAAAAATATCATACTCTGTCTATCAATTCATGATCGAACCAAATTAAAATATACACAGGTCTGTTGGAGTTACTTCACACACACCTAGGATATATTTTTCCTAATTTTTTAATTTGTTTATTATTCATAATTAGTCATTATCCAGTCTCTTATATTTTAGGAGAGAATATTCCACCTGGAGAATATTCTCTTTCAGTTCACACTTCAGTTTGACTAGTTGAGTTGAGTTTAGATGTTGCATTGGGATCATCACCATGATAATTCAACCTTTCCTTGGTATCATCACCAAATTTGTGCATTATCCTTGATTCCTTGAGTTAACTCCTCACTACTTTATGTTCAGTCAGTTAACTGAAGACTAGTTGACTAGTTAACTCAACTAGGTGGCAGTTCACTCTTGTAACTGCCTGAGAGACTAGAATAGGTGGAAGTTCACTCTCATAACTGTTGGTGTGTGTCCATATCACTCTAGACCACCAATATGGTGAATTGGTTCACCTCAATTCAAACTCATTGAGTTATACAGAGTATATCATGTGTAAATTATTCATTATTCAAAATGGTTAATGAGAATTCTTTCCATTATTTCTCTCCTTCTTCTTCTTTTTCCAATTCTCTCTAAAAATGTGTGTATCATTGTTTAGCTAGATATATTTTTTTTATTTCAACACATTTACATGGTATTAGAGCTGACAGACTACTAAGAAAAATCTACACCAAAATTTTTTGCAGGTACAAAAGATTGAAGACAACGGAAAGATGGAATTCCAAAAAGAATTCAATCTTACACCTTACAACTATTTTTCATGGAAGGATAAAATATCCATACATCTTTGATATAGAGGGTTGTATAGGTTAACCATGAATACAGATACAAAACTGACATCAGCCATAGACAAATCCAAGTACTTAAATCGCATGGATGAGGCACTCGGAAAAATTTGCAGTCTTATTTCTCCTGATCTCCTTTTTCACATATCTTCTTGTAAGACTCCCAATGAAGCCTGGAAAATATTGGAAGGGCTCTTTGGAAAATAGGATAAGATGAGGGGACACATGCTGGAGGTGGATCTATTCACATTGGATCCAAAAAGCTTCGACAATATCCAAGATTTCTTTACAAAATTCACGGATTTATTGTCGCAACTCAAAGCTTGCAGGGTTAATAAATCGACGGAGGAGAAACAAATGGTTCTCACCATTATCTCCAAGCTTAGACATGAATTATCTATATTCGTATCGACATTCCATACTGTCAAATTTGCCTCTGGAGCCACCTGAAAGATGCCTTCTCTTGAGGACTTTATCGAATCCCTAACACAAGAGAAAACTAATCTCATCAACATGGGTGCAATCAAAGGCCCAAGGGAGCATGAAATCATTGTGCATGATGGCAGCCAAAAATATCAGAAATATAAAGATAAATATTAGTGGAAAGATCATGCACATACGAAGAAGGAAGGGTACACAAATCCCTTCACCGATGCCTCCAGATCCAAAGGAGAAAAGGGAATAAAAGGAGAGAAATGCACATACTATCACAAAGGATTCCATTCAGAATCTGCATGCATGAAAAAACAAATAGATATGATGTCTCATATACTTCAGCAAAACAACCTTGGCGATCACATCCTCGAGGGTGCAAAGAAGAAGAAGCTAGAAGATCTGAATTCCAAGAAAGGCAATTCTAGCCATGCCTTGATTGTAATCAAATCCTCTCCCAATGCTTGGATCATAGATTCAAGAGCATCACATCACATGGTTGCCTCAGAAGTAGTCTATTCTTCTTTCTATGCATGAAAAGGTCCTCTTATTCTGATGGGGGACAACTCTTCTATCGAAGTCACTGGCAAAGGAAGGATTGAACTCACCAATGGAAGCTTCTAGAATGTGTTGCATGTTCCCAAGATTTCTGTCAACCTTCTCTCCGTGTATCAAATGATGAATTCCAGCACCAGAAACAAATTCGTATTCACGCAAAATTCCATGGACATATACGACATGCAAACTAACTCTAGGGTTGCTACTGGTGAGGTAAATCATTAGTCTAGATTGTATACATTTTTTGAATTCATTGAACCTGATTTTGCTTTACTACTTACTCATGCTGATGAAAGTAGTAGGATATGGCATGAAAGGTTTGGACATTTGAATTTCAGATACATGCAACATATTAACAAGCATAGATTAGTTGATGGTCTACCAGTCATCCATTTCTCCAAGGGAGTATGTGAGGGATGTGTTCTTGGAAAATGCCCTGAAGAGAAATTCGTCAAAGGAAAATCTCAGTGAGCTTCCGCACCTTTAGATGTTATCCATAGTGACTTCATGGGTCCTTTTCTGCATCCATCGATCAAAAAAGAGAGGTTTGTTCTCATTTTTGTTGATGATTTATCACGTTTTACTTGGATCTACTTTCTCAGGAAAAAATCCGAGGTATTTCAACACCTCAAATATTTCAAAGATTTGGTTGAGACATAGTCCGGAAAGAAGATCAAAGTCCTATGAAATTATAATGGGGGAGAGTATGTGAATCATGAGATTCATAATATTTTCCATGAGGTAGGAATTCAGTTGCAACATACATTTCCCTACACTACGTAGAAAAACGGAGTTGTCGAGAGGAAAAACAGATCTCTAAAGGAGATGGCATCTTGCATGTTGCATGCAAAGTCATTACCACAGAGAATATGGGTCGAAGCACTTAACTGTGCAACATACATCAAAAATAGATCTCCTCATAGATCTGTCAAGGATAAGACCCCCTACGAGTCTTGGAGTGGCCTCAAATCGAAAGTGGCCCACTTTCGCATTTTTGGTTCACGTGCATGGGCCCAGATTCCCTCTGAAAAGAGGAAGGCACTTGATCCACAGAGCATTGAGTGCATTTTTGTTGGATACCTTGATGGTGTGAAGGGATATCGGCTTATTGATCTTTCCTCAGACCGACTCATCATTGAGCGTAGTGTCCAATTCGAGGAAAGTGTCTTGCATGCACCTTAGCAGTCGCATGCAAACACCTTCATTCTTCCACCTGTACAAGATGATGAACATGTACATGCTGACTCTTCTTCATACGAGAGTTCTGATTCAGAGGACTCAACTGATTCAGATTCAGAGTTAGTACATTCAGATGCAGAGTCAAAGCATCCAAATGCAGTCACAGATCCAGAGAAGAGGCCCAAGTGGGCAAAGACTACTCTTCAGGATGCAGGGGATATCGTTGGTGATCCAACTGATACTAGGACTCGATTTGATTTTGAGGAGCCTCCTATTGCACTCATTGCCACTGAACCATTGCCTTCCAGGAATATTTTCTTGGTTCAGTCTTCATATCCATGGTCTTATGGTGAGACTGTTGGAAATCCCTTTTAGGAATCTGCCATGCAGGAGGAGTACAACTCCCTCTTCAAGAACCAGACTTTAGATCTGGTTTCCCTTCCTTATAGGAGGAAACTTGTCAGATGCATATGGGTCTACAGGACCAAGAGCACAGCAAATGGATAGATCAACAGACACAAATCCAGGTTGGTCGCCGAAGGCTTTCAGTACGTTCATGGTATTAACTATGATGAGACCTTCGCTCCAGTAGTGAAGATGGATTCCATACGATTAGCACTTTCCATTGTGGCATCCAAGGGATGGGAACTTTATCAGATGGACATGAAGAATGCATTTCTTCATGGTGATCTCTCTAAGGAGATCTACATGGAGCAGCCCCAGGGATTTATGCAGGACTCATCTTTGGTCTGTCAACTGAAGAAGTCACTTTATGGCCTCAAGAAGGCTATGAGGGCATGGTATGACAAGATGGACTCATACCTATTGTCATAGAACTTTGTACGTTGTAAATCAGACCCGAATGTATACATGCTTAGGATGGCTGATTCACTTCTAATTTTAGTTCTATGTGTCGATGATTTTCTAATCACCGGTTGCTCGACTTCAGTGATAACTGTAGTCAAGAGGATTCTTCATGACAGGTTTTTGATGATGGACATGGGTTCTCTACACTTCTTCCTTGGACTTGAGATCAGTCAGGATGCATCAAGAATCAAACTATCTCAAGCCAAGTATGCATGAGATCTCCTTGAGAAATTTCACATGATAGACTACAAGTCTGCTCCGACTCCTTTCCTATCAGGATTCAAAATTGAAAATGGCAGGGAGACTCCACTGGTTGACAACACACTATACAGACAACTAGTGGGGAGCTTTTTGTATCTCACACACTCTAGACCAGACCTCTCATATGCAGTTGGTGTATTTTCCAGGTTCATGCAGGAGTCACATGAGCTACATTGGAAAGATGCAAAGAGTATCCTTCGATACGTATAGGGAACCATCACCTTTGGGATTCATTATGCAATAGACTCTACATTAGATCTCATCGGGTTTACTGATTTTGACTGGGCTGGCGATAGCATTGATTGCAAGTCCACATCTGGTTACTCACTCAGTCTTGGTTTCGAGCCTATCTATTGGTCAAGAAAGAAGCAAGATGTCATTTCTATATATTCAGTCAAGGAAGAGTACAAAGAGGTAGTTAACATAACCATTCAGGCTATGTTTCTGAATGAGTTGGGCATTCAATTTCATTGATCGATCATCATCTGGTGTGACAACCATATCACTCTAAAGTTCTGTAGAGATCTAGTTCAGAGGAAGCGGACGAAGCACATCGACATCCAAATGAACTACATCTAGGACTTAGTACACCAGGGGATCATCGACTTACAGTTCTGTCCTTTAGTAGAACAGATGGCATACATTTTCACCAAGACCTTCACTGAGCAAAAATTCCATTCTCTGCGAGGTCGTCTTGGAGTGAAGGACACAATTGCCTAGCAATTGTAGTTCTTATTTTTAAATACATTGTACCTTGAGGGNTCCATGAGGTTTTCCCTCTTTCCTCACTTTATTTTCAGTGTGTATTTTGTACTTGGGTACCTAACATGGCCTTGTTGCCGAGACCCAATCTTTATTTTCACCATAGTGATGTTCAGAGGGGGTGTTGGAGTTACTTCACACACACCTAGGATTCCTTTTTCCTAAGGTTTTTATTTGTTTATTAGTCATAATTATTCATTATCCAGTCTCCTATATTTTAGGAGAGAATATTCCACCTAGAGAATATTCTCTTTTAGTTCATACTTCAATTTGACTAGTTGAGTTGAGTTTAGATGTTGCATTGGGATCATCACCATGAAACATTGGGATAATCACCATGATAATTAGACCTTGCCTTGGTATCATCACCAAAGTGGCACATTAGCTTTGATTCCTTGAGTTAACTCCTCATTATTTTTTGTTCAATCAGTTAACTGAAGACTAGTTGACTAGTTAACTCAACTAGGTGGGAGTTCACTCTCGTAACTGCCTGAAAGACTAGAATAGGTGGTAGTTCACTCCCGTAACTACTAGTGTGTGTCCAGATCATTCTAGACCACCACTATGGTGACTTGGTTCACCTCAAGTCGAAGTCATTTAGTTATACAGAGTATATCATGTGTAAATTATTCATTATTCAAAACTGTTAATGAGAATTCTTTCCATTATTTCTCTCCTTCTTCTTCTTTTTCCAATTCTCTCTGCAAATGTGTGTATCATTGTTTAGCTAGATCTATTATGTGCAAGTAAACACATTTACAAGGTCCCTTTCCAAATACGAACATACTTCCAAACATGATCGATTGCATACACTCTTCATCATATCAACCAATACTTTTTTGCAACAGAACCACAGTCAATATAAAACCTAAGATTCATCATTTTAGATGTAACCATTCATAATATGCATGATTATTTAATAATATATGCCCACTGAACATAACTAAATACACACAGTCACCAATTCCATAATTTGTTGCAACCCCGATCGGGCCTAGTGAAACACACATGTGTTTCCATTTTGCAATTAAGACAACGTTATAAGAACACAGTGAGTGGAAACATAGAGAGAGGATAACAACCCCTGAATGTATATAATTATTTTTTCCCAATCATAACTCTTCAATCAATTTAATCATGGAAATACGATATAGGGACTCAATGAAAAAACTCTATAACCTCTCCAATCTTCGACAACCTAAGAGATGCCCGAAGGGATCAAAATAGTTGGGGCTTTAAAATTGAGCTCTGTCATAACAAATACAAGGAGACAATCAAGAGTGCGCGCATTCATCAATAACACATAGAATTGGGGGCCTTAGAGACATATCAACCATAGGAAAACCCCTTTCAATATAGACACAGTAGTAAGCCAACGGGTAGAGTAGAAGAGGCCATTGCACATAGTGTGTTTTACATCTATAGATTAGAGGCGAATGTCAACTAAACCATGACTATCAACAAGAACACATAGAGATATAACCTCTTTCTATTTTCTTTAAAACCGAACCATTTGACCATAATACCAGTGAGGATGCATAACATCAAGGCATAACTTATATTACTCCACAATCCTACAGTATATATCAACGTTATGGCCTCCCTAAGACCAATTCTTGAGATAATTTGGTGTGAATACCATGAGAATGATCCCATGACCACGACTCTAGTATGAAAAATACACAACAACGAAATGACAATCCAAACACGACCAGATAGGGTTACACTCATGACTGTGAAGAAGCAACTGTCAATAATACACAGAGAAAAAACCTCCACCATTAAAACACATAGCAATATATAACCAATTCACTTATTATCCATAGAGACCCGCCATGATTTAACCAACAAAGAAACTAGTGAATGAACAACTCAACCCAAAACCAATTGGTTTGCTTACAATCCGAACAATCACACAGTCATTCCAGAGAGAAAAATCATGCATTTACACAGTTGCAATTCTTAGTAAAACACAAAAACAAGAATTACTGAGCCATTGTGTGTTCATACTTAGAGTATAATTCATGGATGGGGTGGAAAATAACCACATTGCAATGGAGAGATTAAAAGGGCGAGCTAGCCGAGCGTTTTCTTCCCAAGCATGAAATGTGAAGCTTAACCACCAGACTGAAATGCAAAAAATAACAATACTAGGGTGGTGACTAATGGGAGGAGTATGGAGGGACATGCATTTAATGCATGTTTCCTCCATATCCTATCCTATTCAATTCTGAAGTAAAAGACAACCAACATTCATCAATGCATTAAACCATGTAATCAATTTTCAAACCATTGAAATCTTCGACGACATTCATTGCCCAATGCGCTACCCAAATCATTCACATGTTAACCTTTGCCAAGATCTTATGCCATACCATATGTATTGCAATATTATATGTGCCCAAAATAATCAAATGAAAATCTCATAGCCACTAACCAACCATAGAATAGTTAGGACTAACACTAACATCTTTTACCTTTTCATTTGCATACAATCCTTAACATAACTCAATCATAAATCCTTTCCTTTAGGATTTTTTTCATAAGTTTATTTTCTTCGTTTTGGTTATGTTATTACTAACATGTTTATTGTGTGTATGTGGTCAGTTAGTAGATGACGATGATTTTTGACATGATTAAATCATAGCAATTGTAAATATATGCCATCATAACATAAAAATAATGCTTTGAATTGTAGAAACATCCCATAAAATGCATCATCCACATGTTACTATATCAAAATGAAACTAAGAGTGCATTGTCAACCATATAGGACTATGTAATCAACGTCGAAACAACAAAAAAAAATGTGTGATATGACTATCTTTCAGCCTCCAGTCTATAAGGGGGTCCCACCTACTAGTATTATATTATTATCATAGTTTAAATAATAGGGCTTTAGCAATACTTTGTAGGTGAAATTCCTCATTGCGATTTTTATCATCAATAGTACCTTCATTCGCAATGCACTTTTTGCAAGCCCATTAATTTCCATTATTTTATTATTTCATAATTTTAAGAAGAGGTTGAAGGTCACTGCCCTGGTGTGGTGACTAGATAATGGCAATGTCACCCACAAACACCTAGTGGAAATGAGAAGGTCGGCTTGTGATGAGACCCCATTTCTCTTAACCATGCAATTGAGAGCCATTACCTTGGTTTGGTTACGATATGATGGCAATGTCATACCACTAGATATTGAGAGACATGATAGGTCGTCTTGTGATGAGACCTCCTATCCTTCAACTAACCCTTTTAAGCATTATTTATCATATCGTGGGTCCTCTTTACTTAAAAATAAGTTTTTCACTGCTTTCTTGGGTGATCCCTAGGTGAAGAATATGGAAATTTCATACAAGGATTTTATCTTTTACCCAACATCAATCCCTCTGGGCCTTCAACCCCTTGTTCCCATATAATGAGGGACAACCCCTTTCTTGGGTCAATACACCCTAAAATCTCAATATATAAGTAAATGAAAGGGAATAATGATGGAAAGTGGTAAGTATGGTCGGGAATGGTACGATGGCTCTTTAAGGGAGTTCCTAGTAGAAAAATCATCCCCAAGGAAGACCAATTACTAGGCCACATTGTCAACCACCAAGGTGAATCTGAGAAAAGGCATAATGTCCAAGCATATATCATGAAATCTAGAGCAATCTAAGATACAACATACTCAATTGGATTAAATACTGAAATGATGCTCACTATTGGCACAAGGGCAGACCCAGGGTTCAATGCTACAACAACACACCAACAATCCCTAACTACCGACCCTTTCAGCAACACCTGCGAAGAAGATGAAGTCTCACTTGAGGTAGAGGCAGGGGTGGTTGCAAGACTTAGGTGTCTGCAACCTTATATGGGACACAGATTTGTGATTGTACTACTTAGTAAATCACTTAGCACTGTCAGTTCCTCAATATGCAATCAATACCCACTTCGTTGATAAAACAGAGCTTCGTAGCATTCACACTAATTTAATGTACTTAAGCACTTAGCATAGGTAAATAGATCAGATCAAGCACTAAGCATGACTATATAGATCATATACATATAATAAGCACAAATCATAAGTAGATCTATCTACATACACCAAAACACTTAGCAAATAATATGTGAACACATCAAGACAAAGCAAAAATAAGCATAACACAGTGTTTACATGGTTCACCCCCACCCTAGGGCTACGTCCACCAAATTTTCTTCTTTATTGTCTTCATTCAATTGGTTACAAGAACAGAGCCTCAAAACCCTTACTCTGCATAGGAAAAAATATTTGCGCAGCTCGCTAGATCCTTCTTCCTTGCATTATAGCACTAAGCCTTCCACAGTCTATTAAAAACACTTACACTTAGCTCTGCAAGTCTCTTACAGTCATGCACAAAGCACTTACAGAATCTACTTTCACTTAGCATACATTCACATCACATAGATGCACCACCACTTTTATCTTGCTTAAGCATCTATTTATATACAAAATAGGACTAAACATGGCTGAACGCATGGGTCGATATCCCATTCCCATTACATAATCCCAAAAACCCAAAAGGGACCCAAAAAGGGGCCGAGATCCCGTGATATCCAATTCGTCTTGCACTCCTCCTTCAACAGGTTGTTGAAGTCCCAAAATAGGTCAACATGACCAAGAATCTCCCAAAACTTGGTCAAGGGCCGACAGGCCCCCAACACTCACCTGTGACTCATCCTGAGTCACTCTGGTCTAATCAATTATGCTTTAAATGCCTTGATTTTGGATCAAGATGCTTCAACCTGCTACTTTTCTACGACTTCTTTTTCAATGAACTCATGGATCACTACGTCATTAAATCGCCCTTCTAGGCATTGCTCATTTGTAGTGACAACCTGTTCTAGATATGCTCCTCAGCTTTCAACCTCTCTGAACAATCGGCATGCATTATCTTCCACAGGTTGGAGACATTGAGTTACTTCCCTAACTTTTCTCTAGATCATATGGATCTGTTGTTGGGCAGTGCATTACTCTTGAGATCTCTTCATTCTGTCTATAGCTGATAGGGCCTTCAGTTGCACCTATAGTGTGTCTACGTGTTGCTTCACTTCCTGGAGCTATGACTCCAATTCCTGCAACTCTGGGTTCTCAGCGATCTTCTCATACGTTTGGGCACTACGATTACTCAACTGCTTGCACTTCCCAGCAAGAGCCTTCAATATCTCAACTACGTTGTGGGCAATTACTTCCCTTTGATCTCTTACATCTTGCGGGGTCTCAAGTACTACGCGTAGCTCCAAATCTGTTATGCATTGTTGTAGTTGTTGAATCACTTCTTCAAGTTGTGCCACCTATTGTGGAACACTCTCTTCGGCCTTTAATTCGATGACTATCATAGATATAAGTTCTCTATTGACCCTTTCCTTTACTTCAAGTTTCTCTGCGAGTAATTGTTCCTTGCTTTGTTGTAGGTGTGCTCTTTCTTCATCCCACTTCTCTTAGAGAGAAATATTTTCCTGTTCTGCAACACTGCGTTTCTCTAAAAGGTATTCCTGTACTTGTGCTAAAGCCTGGGTGGCTTGCGTTGTTTCTTCCTATGCTCGTTGAAGGTGAGATTCAATTGTATCAGCAATTCAATGGAGTTGAGCTAACTCATCTCCCAATTCTGGTGTTTCCAATGGAAAAGGAATAGTGCAAACTGCGTGGCTGGACTGTAGTTCTTACTGCACCCCTTGAAGTTCAATGTTAATTTGATTGTATGTATCCTCTTGATAAGCCTCTTGCTTCTCTGCTATATCCATCGAAGCATCGTTCAGTGCTGCTATGATGAAATCGAAGTCATCTGAGGTGAGGATAGTCTACATTTTGGTCATAGAGGCTTTTGATTTCTTCCAAGAAGAAGGCTTCGGGGGGGAAACCTTTATTTTATTCGAGGGATCCTCCTCATCTCTAGGTGGTGTAACCTCACCTTTCTTCTGTTCAACTTCTGTGCCATCTATCTCTCTACCATCTCCTCCTTGCATAGGTGATATGGAAGCAATCTTCGTTGAGTTACTATTTACATCTTAGGATTCTTTATTTTTCTTTGTCTTGTTGGGTCTAGGTGTATCATGCACTGCTTCTGGACTGTCAATGTCAGACATCTCTGCAAGATCTACTAGAATGAGGAGGTCCATCGACCAGTCTTTAGTAATCTCTTCTAAGTCCTCCTCTGTCAGCTTGTAGTAAGACTGCAGTTGTTGCTTGTTCTCATCAGCACGCATTGTAATATAAATGAAATGGTGGTCCGCACTAAATTTCATTAAAGACCAAAATCTATGGAGTGTATTTGGCATGATGTGAGGCTTGGATTAGATGGATTTCTTTAGCTAGTTGTAATATGTATGGAATATGGCATTTGACTTCCATTTCTTGTTCATGTCAGTAGAATACCATAGTGTACTGAACTTCATGGCCATAGGTTCAAAGGGCTCAATGTCCAGGAAGGTCGTACCTTTTGTCATCTCCCATGCGATGAAAGCAATCAGGATCAAAAGATAGCTGAATTGGAATTCACATCCTTGATCTTGCGCTTCCCTGCAATCTAGTTCCATATCGTTCACAAGGTACTTTTCCCAATTCATTTGTAGGCCCTCCACACACTTTCCTACGAGGTCAACTACAAATCCAGTCACTTGGGTGGGTTGGTTCTTGTAGACTAACTTTTTTGTGATCAACTGACAGGATAGGCACACTGCACTGCTCTAGATAGAAGCTACCTTGTAGCCTCACATTCCCTTCTTAACATATCCATAAGTGTCCTTGATCCTTTGTGCGAGAGCGTGATCCATGGCTTTTCCAGGGTAGAAATCATGTGGGTCGGGTCCTTGCATACTTATCCCTGTGATCCAATTTATCAACGTTTGATCCACTATGATACGATGATTTAACCACAAGTATCTGCCATGGTAATAGGACAGGAGCATCTTGATGCATGCATTCACTTCGTGGTGCCTTCTGAAGTGAGAAATCTTCATGACATTGAGCAGTGTGGACTACATGAGGTTCATATTCCATGACTGGGGAACTATCTTCAAATTCTTTCCCTTCGTTCTGGTCAGGTATTTATGTGGAGCGAGCATATTGTAGACCTTCCTGTCGCTGAGGTTGAAGTCGCTAAACTTCAATGCTGCAATATTTTCTTGGTCTGCAAAAACTGCGTGTATCCCCTTCAGGAGGTACACAGTGACCAAAGTGTACTCAAACTCTCTGGGCACACTGTCTCGATTGATTGTGCCACTTAGAGTTGGTAGGTGGGCGAGTAAAATGCTCAGAATCAACTTAGCATTCATGAGATCCTCTTTGTGCTTAGTTTGCTTTTCATCAGTTGGTCAGGATGGTCCAGCTCGAGCAGTTGATGGAGAGGTTGGAATCCCTTTCATGGATGATGCTTCTACACCTATGGATAATCCTCTCTCTGGAATGACTCTTTCAGTCATCAGGTCGATCAAAACTTCTTCTACAGTTTTCTCTACAATGCTCAATTCTTCTGACATACGTACTCGGGTTTAACAATCGCGGGTTCAGGGAAAAAATTAGACATAATACTAAAATAGAGAGAAAGAGTGTGATGGTCACTGTCTAAACTCGACTTAGTCTGCAAGCTCGAATTCTCAATTGGAAAAAGTGTTCTCGGTGTGTGGCGCGGCGGGATAAATAGGGAACTTGACAATGGTTTGTTTACAATGGGTATGAGTTCTCCATTAACTCGTGTTTGTTCCGTTATTGTGTGGTCCAATAGTCTGATGACAAACCATAATTGCCTTTCTAACCGTTCATAGCATCGATCGAACGATTATAATGTCCCCAATGACTATATTGCTTCGTCATGGAAAAGTTCCATGTGTCATTGTTCTGATATCTCGACGAAGCTCCAATTCTAAAAAAATTATATCTGTGAAGTTCCCTCTGGAACCTTCTACAACTTTTCGATATTATCTCTCTTCTTACTTAACTTTCTAGCCATTTTTCCAGTGAAATTCATCTCAGTAGTCTTTTTCCATTCTGATTCTTATCTTCTTTTAACATTAACTTCGCATTGTTGAAATTCTTCCATAGGATTCCTGGATAATACTCTATCTTTGTCTGGGGCAGGTACTTCATTCTTCTGTGGGTCTTATAATGTTCTTTAACCTTTGATATATGGGTTTCTAGTGTTAAATAACTTCAATCTGTTCTCATGTTATGCAATCAAGTGTGTGATCTTTCTGGTCATGAAATATTTTAAGTCTTGTTTCTTCTACTCCAAAACTTATTCTTCTTATTTTAATCTGGCTTGATCTCTATCAATCCAAGGTTTTCCTCATAACATGGTAAATGGGGCATTGTCTTCAAAAAATTTAATAATCTCAAAATCTTCTTCTGTCGAGGTTCCATTAGCATTCATAGGTATGCAAGTGAGCTTCCCACATAGGTTTATCATCTTTCCTCTTAATAGTCCTATTCCTCCTAATGAAGGGATCATAGAAGGATTCCCTATGGCTTCCCAAGTTCTTTATGTCATGATGTTCACCTGTGTTTCTTCATCCATAATACAGTCAATGTCAAAGTCTCTTATTCTTACTTCAATGCATTATTTTTCTTTGAAGATTTCTAATAGGTTGACATGTCAATGGTCATTCATGGTTTCTTTCATCTGTAACAATACTTTCTTAGATTCTTCCTAGGATTCTGCCATTTCTGGATATTCCTTAAGGTTTATTTATTCAGATTCATTTCTTCCAGCTTAGTAATCATTCTAGGGTAATCCAACACTTCATGGTCCATAGCTTTAAAACAAAGACAACTAGGTTTTTTCCCAGGGCATTCCTTAGCAAGATGTCCCAGTCTTATGCAACTATAATAGAGGATTAATCCTCTCTTTATTTTAAATGATCCCCAGCTTATTTGGTACTTCTCACTTGGATCATGGTAGATATACTTCTATTAATACCCTAGTTTTCAAGCTAGGACAGAACCTATCAATCATACCTAGATCCATACTTTAGAAATAAAAATTTCCACTTATCTTACTTCTACAGAGCACAAAGCTTCTAGATCTAAAAAATTTCACTATTATTACCTTTATTAAAGCACAAAGCTTGCAGATCTTACCTCTTTTAATGAAAAATTATTACTTTTTCCTTTCTTAGAGCACAAAGCTTTCAGATCTCATTTCTTTCCTTCACATCCGACCTATTTTCTTCAGATCGAGCTTCCTTTTTTAGCATACAGCTTTATAAATCGAGTAGGATACTACACACTAAGGCACATATCTACGCACAGATCTTTCACAATCTCAGGTCAAATATTTGTACATAGCTTCTTCGTTCTCAGTTCCCAGCAATCACAGTTTCATGTCCCGACAATAGAACCATTTGTTGGCACAGGGGCAGACCTGGGGTTCAATGTTGTAACAGTGCACCAACAAATACCTAACTATCATCCCTTTAGGCAACACCTGCGAAGCATGTGAAGTATCACCTGAGGTAGAGTCAGGGGTGGTTGCAAGACTCAGGTGTCTGCAACCTTAGTTGGGACACAGATCTGTGATTGTACTACTTAGTAAAGCACTTAGCACCGTCAGCTCCTCAATATGCAATCAATACCCACTTCGCTGATAAAACAAAGCTTCGTATCATTCACACTAATCTAATGTACTTAAGCACTTATCATAGGTAAATAGATCAGATCAATGAGATCAAGCACTAAGAATGGCTATATAGATCAGATACATATAATAAGAACAAAGCATAAGTATATCTATCTAAATACATCAAAGCACTTAGAAAATAATATGTGAACACATCAAGACAAAGAACAAAGAAGCATAACACAGTGTTTACGTCGTTCACCCCCAACCTAGGGCTACGTCCACCAACTCTTCTTCTTTATTATCTTCAGTCAATCGGTTACAAGCACAGAGCCTCAAAACCCTTACTCTGCATATGACAGAAGATCTGCGCAGCTCGCTAGATTCTTCTTCCTTGTGTTACAACACTAAGCCTTCCACATTCTGTTACAACCACTTTCACTTAGCTCTACAAGTCTCTTACATTCATGCACAAAACACTTATAGAATCTACTTGCACTTAGCATACATTCACATCACATATATTCACCACTACTTCTATCTTTCCTAAGAATCTATTTATATACAAAATAGGCCTCAACATGGGTGAACCCATGGGCTGATATCCCATTCCCATTACATAATTCCAAAAATGTAAAAGGGACCCAAAAAGGGGTCGAGATCCCGTGATCTTGGCTTCGTCTTGTGCTCCTCCTTCGATAGGCTGTCGAAGTCCCAAAATAGGTCAACATGACCAAGAATCTCCCAAAACTTTGTGAAGTGCCAAAACTCACCATAATACTGACGTGTACCTCATGGAGTAAGGACCAGTGCCTTCCAGAAGCCAACTGATCTGGTGGATTCCATATAGAAATCTGTGACCATATGTGGTGGTGAGAGGAGTCTCCAAATGTGCAAAAGGGTGGTGTTGGTCATGTAGCCTGTAATATTACAAATATAAAAAGTATGCAGAACATAAATAAAATGCTAGAAATGGTAGATAAAGAACAATATAACCAGAACAATACCACAATAACACTAAAATGATATCAGAATAACACCAGAAAGAGCACTTTGATTCTGAGAGTAATGTTCACTTGCCTCTTCGAGGGGGAAACCTCCGGTCGAGCAGAGCTCTATTAAAATAATATCCAAACTAGGGTTCTCATAACCTCAACTCATATTTATACTAAATATGTCTATCAAAAGAACCATCTAGAGGAATATCCTTCTAGAAGTGGAAGATTCTATTAGGTCTTCTTACATTCGACTTATTATACCTTATTGTAAGGCCTTATTAATATTGACCTTTATTACATCTGAATATATTATTCTACCTACGTGAGGGGCTAGGTCCCTAACATGTCCTCCCCCTTAAAAATAGCCTTTTCCTCAAGGCTTGAGATGTGGAAATTTCTGTAGAATGGTAGTTGGTAACCAAGTGGCATCCGTTGGAGTTGTATCTTTCCACTGGACTAACACTTCCTTGATGGTTCGCTGACACAGGCGACACTCACACTGGTCCAAAACTGCTTGTGGTTGTAGCCAAATGGATCCTTCTTCATCCAACTTGGGAAGGTTGGTTTGAGTTTGGAAATTAGTTCCAATCATCTTCTTTAGGAATGAAACATGAAAAGCGGGATGTATCTTAGAATGACTGGACAAAGCTAACTGATAGGTCACTTGTCCCACACGCTTGAGAACAATATAAGGACCATAAAATTTGGGTGCTAGCTTCTGACAATGGTCGGCCTTGAGGTAATTTTTCTTGTAAGGTTGTATTAGAAGAAAAACATGATCCCCTTTTGCAAATTGACGTTTAGAGTGACCTTGATCTGCTTGTTGCTTCATGAAATTCTGGGCCATGAACAAATTCTCTTTGAGGGTATGGAGAATAGCCTCTCGAACTATAATATTTTGGTCAACCACCTGGACCTTCGAGACACCTGGTAAATATGAGAGAACTAAAGGTGGATTTTGTCCCTATACCACTTCAAAAGGAGTCATGTGGGTAGTTATATGGTATGAAGCATTGTACCACTATTCAGCTAGGGTTAACCATTGAGCCCACTGATTTTTCTTTTCCAATGCAAAACAACTCAAATATGTTTCCAAACACTTGTTGACAACTTCAGTTTGACCATCAATTTGGGGATGATAAGTTGTGCTAAGATCCAATTAGGTGCCTTGTAGCTTGAACATTTCTTGCCAAAAATTGTTGGTGAAAGTTGGGTCACGATCAGAAACAATAGAATGTGGCATGCCATGAAGCTTGAAGACCTGATCCATGAAACGTTGAGCCACAGTGGATGTTATAAATGGGTGTTGAAGAGCACAGAAATGAGCATACTTGGAAAGGAGATCAACAACCACCATGATGACTGATATATTTCCTGATTTAAGTAATCTTGTAATAAAATCCATAGAGATATCCCACCAAATAGCAAGTGGAATTGGAATAGGTTGTAGTGTGCCAAGAGATTTGATTGTTTCACCCTTGTTGCATTGACACACATCACATTAAGCTACAAAATTACGAATGTCTTGTTTCATACCATCCCAGAAAAAAGAACGTTTGACCCTGTCATAGGTTTTGGTAAACCCAGAGTGCCCAGTTGTGGGTGTAGCATGAAGCTCAAAAAGTACCATGAAATTAAGTTTTGACTATTTACTTAAATACAAATGGCCTTTGTATCAAATCTCATCATGGAGCCAAGAGTACCCTAGGGAAACTGGAGAATTTGACTGCAATTTTTGTATCATATGAAAACTTTTGGGATCGTGTAGCCATTCCAGGCGAATGGCTTGGAGCTAATCTAGTACAATGAAGCAAAGAGAAAAAGGGGATCCTTCATCTTCATATTTTCGGGATAGTGCATCCGCAACGAAATTGTCTTTTCCTTTCTTGTAAATGATCTAATAATCATATCCAAAGAGATTAGTCATCCATTTTTGTTGCTCTGGGGAGGAAATGTGTTTTTCTAGAAAATACTTGAGGTTTTGATGATCTGTCTTAATTTGGAAGTGTTGCCCTAATAGATAAGGGCACCATTTCCTTTTCATAGATTGATTTTTCCAAAAATTGTTTAGATAGTTGTTTGTTGGTAATTGAAAAAGGCCGACCCTCTTGCATAAGGACAGTGCCAATTCATTTCCATGAAGCATCACATTCCAGGACAAAGGTCTTTGTGAAATCAAGAAGGGCTAGGACTGGAGTGGTGCGCTTGGCCATCTTCAGGTTTTGAAAATCCTGAGCAATTGTTGAAGTCCAAGTGAAATAATTAGTTTTAAGGAGTGTAGTGAGAGGTGTCGCAAACTTTCCATAATTCTTAACAAACTTGTGATAATAACCTATTAAGCCCAGAAATCCACGCAAAATTTTGAGAGTATCTGGGTGAGGTGAGTCTTTCATATCTTCAATCTTTTTAGGATCCACCCTGATGCCATCCTTGCCAACAAGATGACCCAAGTACTCGACTTCTAAGGCGCCAAAATCAAATTTAGAATATTTCAGGAAAATTTGGTGTTGAGAGAGTAGATGGAGAAATTGATCCACATGAGCAAGATGGTTTGTCCAAGTTTATCTGTAGATGAGGATATCATCAAATAAAACTAAGACAAAATGATTGATAAAAGGATGAAAGACATGATTCATGAGGCTTTGGAAGGTGGAGGGGGCATTACACAAGCCAAAGTGAATGACCAAAAAATCATAGTGGCCTTCATGAGTTCTAAAGGAAGTCTTAGGAATGTCTGCCTCTTTCATATGTATCTAGTGGTAGCTAGAACGAAGATCAAGTTTAGAAAAGAACTAGGCGCCACTCAATTCATCCAAGAGGTCATCAATGAGATGAATGGGAAATTTGTCTTTAATGGTGAGTTTTTTGAGGGCGTGGAAGTCAGGAAACATGAGACAAGAACCTTATTTCTTCAGGACCATGACCACAGGAGAAAAGTAGCAGCTTGTAATAGGGTAGATAACGTCTGTGTTAAGTAGTTCTTGAACCATTTTCTCAATTTCATTTTTTTGGGAAAAGGGGTGATGATAGGGACGAATATTGGGAGGAAGGATTCCTGGTACAAGGGGAATGGAATGATCATGAACACCATAGGAAGGAGGGAGTCCCTAGGGAGTGGAAAAGACCACTTGATGTTTAGAGAGGATGGATTGGAGGTCTTGTGGCACCGAGGGTGTCTCAGTTGCTTGTATGGCATGGAGTTGGGAAATAATGCCAGAATGACCTTTTTTTAGCAGTTTTTCCATGCAATGGGAACTAATGATCTCAGGTGAACCAGTGGTGATGCCTTGGAACTTATATTGTTGGCCCTCCTAGTCGAATTTCATGGTTAATTCCTTAAAATCCATGAGAATGGGACCCAAAGTCCTTAGCTAGTTTGCACCCAACACAATGTCACAATCGCCCATGTTGATAGGAAAGATATGAGATTTCAGGTGGTAGTCACCAATTTGGAGACACACATTTTTACAATGCCCTCCACATTTCATGGAGCCGCCATTGGCAATCATGATTTGGAAATTATTGACTGCATGGATATAGCAATGTGTTTCTTAGGCAATGTGGCGATGAATAAAATTATGGGTGCTTCCATTATAAACAAGAATGATGACCTTCCTATGCTTGATGTAACCAATTAGCTTGAGGGTTTGGGGAGCAGAGAAGTAATTGAGAGAATTTAGGGAAATGACTGGTTCTACTTCGGGAGGGTCTGAGGGAGGGGTTATGTCAGTGGTTTTAGGTGACTTAGACACATGGAAAGTCTCAACATCCTCTTCTGAAATATCCTTTGAGATGGCCATAAAAAGATTTTGTTCCTTACACTTGTGGCCCAGAAAATATTTGTCATCATAATTGTAACAAAGGCCTTTGAGTTGGCGTTCATCCATTTCAGCCCTGGTCAATTTTTGAATCTTTAGTGGAGCAGAAAGAGTAGTGGTATTTACTGGTTTAGTGCGAGGAATAAAGGAGGGTTTCCATTTTTTAGAAGAGACAACCTATTGTGCTTCCTTATCTCTTTTAGTAGCCTCCACCCAAATTTGAGGTTGAGCCATGAGGACATGGGCATGAATCTCATCCTTCAGGCCACTGATAAAACATTCTCGGAAAAAAGCATCAAACATGCCCTCTGTACAAAAATCCAGTTGCTCAAAAGAAACTATAAAGTCTTCCACTGTTCCAGATTGTTTCAACTTTGTCAAATGGCCTAAATGGTTGGTGTCAGTGTCAAAGTGTTCATAGATATTTTCCACAAAATGTGTCCAAGAATCATACCCTTGATGGGCAATTTTTCTCCATTGCCACCATCGCCAGGGTTTTTGATCTAGATGGAGAACATTGTACCAGGTTTTGTCCAAATCATTTGTAATTTCGTACAAAGAGAAATAATTTTCCATTTGATTTACCCAACCAATGGGATCTGAGCCATCAAATTTTGTCACATCCACCCACAGAAGATGTAGGTCACGCTGAAAGTGATGGGGCTAAAAATTATGGGAATGAGAGGATGTTCCAGCTTCGGTATGCAAAGGTGGGTCAGATAAAGGGGGATATATAGGGATATGAAGCCTGGTGCAGATCATTGAAATGAAAGATTCAAGCTGGGTAGTCATGTCTTGTTTGAGATCTTATTTGAGTTCGGTGATTGATGTGACGATGTAGGAATGCATATTTTGATTGATGGTGGCAATATTGGCACTGATTTGTCTAAATTCTTGTTGGGTCTCTGTGAAATTAGATTGCAAGGTATTGAAGCAAGCTTCCAAGTCTTGGCTACAGGTATGGGCCATGATGACAAGGGAGCCAAAAGGGGGGGGGGTGGGGTCAATTTTTTTTTTAAAAATGATAGGTATGAATGTGATAAGGGTGAAGAGATAAATACAATGGAATAGGTCTCAAATAATGTTGCAAAAATTTCCAAACTTTGTTTTTTACACCTACGGAGTTATACTCTGGTCTAAAGAATACTGCATTGATGAAATTCCCAAATTCTTAACCAGGAATAAATGTGTAGTGATTTGGAAACTTGAACAATTTGCGCGGCAATAGATCTTGTCTTTTTTATGTTTTGTTTATGTCCCCAAGGGTTAGGTATTCAAGGGTTCTATAGACAAGGGTTTTCCCTGTGTTATATCTCTCTAATATACGTGTGGGGTCCAACAGTAGTACTTGACCCAATATCTCAAGGCACCAACTAAGGAGGCTATATCGTGCCCTTAGTTGCACTACCCAACTACCCAGGTACTAGAGAGTATCTTCCTGAGTGTTTTTCTCGGTGACACTATAGCAGTCAGGCAGTTGATCAGTTTATCTAAAGAGGGCTTCAGGAAATCTAGGTCAATCTATATACAAGTGTTTTCTGATGCGCTACCACTCAAAGGGGTACCAACAGGGGTTACAAGGGTGGCCAACAAATGTGCACTTAAGTACCACTTGTATTTCCTATGTGTAAGAATCCCTCAACCGAGGATTTATGCATGTAACAACAAATCTTTGTAGCTTAAATATGTCGTAATACGTCTCTACCCTGAAACAAATTAACCCACAATTTTCTGCCAAGGAAAGTGCTCTGATACCACTTGTAATATTCTAGATATAAAAAGTATGCAGAACAGAAATAAAATGCTAGAAATCACAGATAAACAATAATATAACTAGAACAACACCACAATGACACTGAAATAATATTAGAATAACACCAGAAAGAGAACTTTGATTCTGAGAGCAATGTTCACTTGCCTCTTTGAGGGGGAAACCTCCAGTCGAGCAAATCTCTATTACAATAATATCCAAACTAGGGTTCTCATACCCTTGACTCCTATTTATACTAAATATGTCTATCAAAAGAACCATCTAGAGGAAGATCCTTCTAGAAGCGGAATCTTCTATTATGTCTTCTTACATTCGACTTATTCTACCTTATTGCAAGGCTGTATAATATTGACCTTTATTACATCTGAATATATTGTTCTACCTATGTGCGGGGTTAGGTCCCTAACATAGTCTCTTGGAACTCCATATATACAACCTAAGGGCCTCAAGACATAATCTTCTTAGTTATCCACAAAATGGGGATAACAAGTCTAACTCCAAAAGAAATGCAATATAAGAACACACAATCAGTTTCCTCAAATGAAAATAGATGCAACAATGCTTATGCAACAAATTCTTTTATTTTTTTAGATGAAAACAAGAGTTTGAGTGAAATATTTAGAACACCTCAAGATGCAAATGCATGCAAGGATGCAAAACTTGTAGTAATGGATTCTTTTCTAAAAAAGGTTACCTCTACCAAAGCATAATGTAACTACATGAATGAAAAGTAACTACCTCTTTTCTTGAAAATATTAAAGGCAAGGGTTAAAGAAATGAGAAGTAAACAAACAAGCAGATACTTTTTTTTTAACTTTTTCGTTTATAAAAGAAAAATAAGCACAAGAATGCAAACATTGTTTTTTTCTTTTTAAAACAACATAGAAAATAGGCAAAAAGACAAAAAGTGTTCAACCAAGATGACACTGAAATGACAATCTAGATATGCAGACAGACAAGGTTGTTCTTTCAATCTACTTAACAAACCTTATATTAAATATTCTAAGAAAATATTTTAATCTTTTCTATATATCAAGTGTTCAGAATCTAACAAAGAGACACCAAATAGAGACTCAAGATAGTCCAGGTGACTGATCAAACCAAGCATTCAACCCAAAAAGGAAGAGAAATTTTAAAGAAATTCAACTTCACACATGTCAGTGACTATTACTAGAGAAACTCGCAGATATCCGTGGGCTGTAGGGATGAAAATCATGGATGTACACATGATACAGTGATGCAACACATGAATAGTCAAGTAACATTGAAAAATAAAAGGGCCACTCATAAACAAAGGGCTTAAGGACTTAGCAATAGGTTCTATGAGGATAAAAGTCTCTAAAAAGGACTCAGAAAGTAATAGCAACAGACAAAGCACAAGGAAGGCATCTCAACCAAACTGACCCAACTAGGAGCATCCCTAGTGGAGTCACCAATTCTGATTAAGGGATTTTCCCCTTGTGATCATGGGTGGTAATCACAACAGAGAAAGACCAAGTGAAGGAGACAATAGTTTCCCCCCAATGAAAAGCACGCAAGAACTAAAGAACATAACTACTTTAATTAGGAGAAAGTAGATATATAAAGGAGAAAATACGGTGCACATTTTTCTCCCGTTTGATGTCGATCCCCACTCCAATTCATTGAAAATCTCTTGATTTTCTGCTGGAATCAACCTACAATATAGATACAAAACTAGGGCTATGATGAAAGTAGTTATACAACTATGTCATATTCATTTTATATGTCATATTCAAAGTAAACATAAAGATAAATGTACATTGAAGACAAATTTGGGGGAAAACAATCTCTTTTATTATCAGTATGTGGAAAAGTTAAGTTACAACCTTGTCCACCTTTAAGCACCATCTCGAAGCCAACTATTTGGGTTCCTCTAGGAATCCTCAAGCATCAATTCAACCAATATAGACTTCACACAATGACTTAGAGAGGGATAAGGAGACACCATATAGCCACATAAAATGAGAAAGAATATCTGGAAAAGGAGTTTCTAGAATAAAGAGGATGTTGCTAAGAGAATATAGGGAAAGGAGGCTTGTTAGATGTTGCCAACTTAACTTTTCACCGAGGGACTTGTGTTCTCTCCTTATCCCTCCATGGTTGTTTTATATCTTCCTAAAGAGGTTTGGGGAGTTGAATTATGTTGTGTACAATCAAGGTTTGTTGGGGAACTAGCCCAACCAAAAGACCCACCTGAAAACATGAGATTATTTTATTTTTCACCAAAAATGAGGGCTTATGTGGGTTACAGTGAGGAAATTTGTGGATGTCCACATGTTGCACTAGGGAAACCCATGGATATGCTCTCAGGGCATGTTTTTAAAATTATTTGTGGAGATGACCTTTAGGGAAAAGTCTAGCAAGCATTGGGAAAGGGTCAGGCCATGGCACACATACATAGGTGTGGCATATTGTGCTATAACATTGATGCACAAGGAAACAATAGATCCTTAAAATAAAATTATTTCCAAGTCGTAAAACAAAGAATTAAAATTCTACAATCTTATAGGATTAAAAAAAAAAACCTTTAAATCCATCAAAATCAATTAATTAAAAATGTTCAGAAGGAAACCTATCAATCTCATCACATAAGGATCAAATAAGCATCACCAATCAAAGGTATAATGAGAGACATTTGGAAATACAAGATCGAATAGAATATGGATTATGAAAAACCTCCTCAAAGGTAAATAATCAATACATATCTAAAACCCCTAACCCCCTCAAGGTAGATAAATAATATTCATTGGGCTTGTACTAGTAGTGTATTAGGTATTAGAGTTCAAATTAAGTAGGGGGGGGTGGGGGGCTTTCCTTTTGCTTATAAAAAGAAAAATGAAAGGTGGGTGGTTGTGGCCACAAAAAAACCCTATCCTAGAAGTGCATAACCAAGTTAATTGAGTTGATAGTAGGTAGCTTGCCTATCCATTTCCCAAGATCTCCCTCATAGGTTGGGACTTCCCCTTAGTGAGAGTTTGAGTGGTAACACCAAGAATGAAAAGTAAAACCACAAATCTGAACCAATGTACTTACACGTTATCTTCAAATTAACCATTAACCAACTAACCATGAAATTTTTATGTTCCATTATCATAGATCCCCATAATATGAAGTTGAGAATGGAGATCTATTGAGCCAAGTGCCAATAGTTGAAAATCATATTTGACTTAAACAATCAATTTTTTCCTTTGACTTCTAGATAATTAGCACGTGAATTAGTCCTTGAACCATGAAAATTGAATAAATTTTCTTTAGGAAATGGAATTTGAAACACAAGTTTGTTTAGATAAAACTCCTTAATGCAATTTCTAGCATTTGAATTAACTTACCAAAAAGTCTTAATTACATAATTATGAAATCATGAGCAATGAGTTAAATATGGAAAATTGAATGAAATCAAGAACATCCGCATCAATTTGTTTCTTTAAAAATTCTATGTGAATCCTTAGATTTGTTTGTTGTGTTAACTTAATCATATTAGATCCAAGTGAGAGCTCCCTTTTAGCACCTATATATCATCAATAAACTAGGATGAACTTTGAGCAAATTTAAGAAATCTAATTCTAGAATCAAAATATTCTCTTAAAGTGACATACGTTTCATTAGATCTGATCCATAAATCTAATTTAAATAAATCACTAGATCTAAACTAAACCCCTATTTTCAAAAATTAAAATCAGCAAGCTAGTAGAGGTTTAGATGAAGCAAATATCCAAAGATTTAGCAAAATAAACTATGAATTTTCTTTAAAGACAAATTGATCTTGGAAAATGGATGAAATGAAAGAAAATCAACTTGTTGGGCAATCTAATCTAATATTTTATTGCTTTAAAAGAATTCATATTGCTATGAAAAATATAAAGTAATGAAAATTTGTGATATTTTTGGTTAGTAAAAGAAAGAGACTAGTGCCAATAACTATCCTAGCGTTACGGGGTCAAATTCATGTAACTATTTAGGGTATTTATTCTAATGAACTAAGGTTATTTTGGTTTGAAGATTCAAAAAGAATTATGAATACAGTAAATTGAAAGGAAGGGACTCAGTAAAGGAGCTCCACAAAAAAATGAACTATGGACTGGCCTTATGTAATGGAATAAATTATGATCATACTCACCAAGGACGTCTTAAAGCATATAATTTATATCCCCTATGATAAAGTAACAAGAAAGTAAAAGAAGGATTTTACCTCCTCCAATGTGGCAAGTCAACTCACAATTGCTCCAAGTGATTTTGTCTTGTATAGCTGCAAACAAAGTCTTCAAGCTATGCCAAGAAATATTTTCCACACATAAAATAGTTGTGCATACACTATAACAAATAACACTAAAGAAGAATAGTATCAACTCTTTCTTCCAATGATATCCAACAACATTACAATGAGGAGGAGGCTCTTATTTATAGATGAAGAGGTCAACAACCTCAAAATAAAATAATACTATATCCCTAACTAATTGTGATCAAAATAGAAAATCATTTAATTACGAGAGAGGATGGATTCAACAACAATAAAAAATGATGGACCAATGCCACGTGTACAATAGAAAATAATAGATGGCTCAACCAAGTGGATTCTCTCCTCAAAATAGCAGTAGATATAGTTAAATCAACTACTAATTTTCTCTTTGGGGTGGTCGACCTAGTCATGATGTAACAAACTCCTAAAAATGGAAACCACATGTGTGGAATCAAGTCCAAGAAGTGGGAAATGTTTGGTGTTTGTTATATTATTTTCACGATTAATCCCATAAGTGCGCTAGCCCGCACTTCCATGTGGTCGCAAGGGGGCAGAGCCCCACCCCCCCCC
>ML787104.1:218730-243506 GCA_009831015.1 Picea engelmannii
GTTTTTAATGTTTTTTCAGCACATGGTTTGTGGTTGATGGTTCCAGTTAATTAATTAGGTTTTTGTACTAATATAGGTCAATGGATTAGGGTTTTGATACCGGGCGATCCTCTCTCTCTCTCTCTCTCTCTCTCTCTCTCTC
Organism: Picea engelmannii; assembly: GCA_009831015.1. Taxonomy (NCBI): domain Eukaryota; kingdom Viridiplantae; phylum Streptophyta; class Pinopsida; order Pinales; family Pinaceae; genus Picea; species Picea engelmannii. Next base: position 218,873 of record ML787104.1, read on the forward strand.
TCTCTCTCTCTCTCTCTCTACACACACACATGCACATATATGTGTGTATGTATGTATGTATGCATGCATGTATGTATGCATGTATGTATGTATAGTATTGTAATAACGAATATATATGATGAATAAATAATCAAAGGTATGGTTCTAAATAGGTTTTTGGTTTTCTTGGTTTGGGTTTCTCGGATAAAATATCTGTGTAATGTGTGTGTGTGTGTGTGCCATTATATCTTTTTTAATTTTTATTAAGAATTCATTTGTAGTGATTACTTGTACAAGGTTAAAATATACATATTGTATCAAATAAGTTATTAGATTCAAGGGGATACCTTTGTGGCTAAGAGTTTGGCTCGATTCTGTGATAAACCTTGTTACAATGGGAGCTTTGTGGTATCAATTCTTATGGTAAAAGGAAATGGAGAGAAATTCAAAAATAAAGATCGAGAAATTTAATGGGAAAATTTTTGAGCTATGGAAGCTCAAGATGGAAGATTTTTTATAGACAAAGATCAATGGGTCATTGTGGATCTAGGTACTGCATCTACGGGACTGTCAATAGAAGACTGGAAAAATTTGGATCAAAAGGAAAAGAGAACAATCCAATTGTGTCTCTTAGATTTAATACTATTGAATGTGTCAAGGGAAGCTACGACCAAGGATTTATAGAATAAGTTAGGGACTTTGTATCAATCTAATTCCCTGGAAAACAAATTGTTCCTACAGAATAAGTTGTACAAACTGAGGATGAAAGATGAAGACTCAGTGATAGAGCATCTTAACGCATTCAATATTGTGGTAAGTCAATTTTTATCTATTGATGTTAAGATTTATGGTGAAGATAAGTGTATTGGTTTATTTTTCTCTTTACTAGACTCATGGGATAGTCTAGTTGTGGCGATAGGTAGTAATACAACTACTTTAATTTTTGATGATGTGGTATCGTCCTTGTTATTGAAGAAGATGAGGTGGAAAAACATGGAAAGAGAGAGTACAAATTCTTTATTTGCAAGGACTCTCCTAAGAAATAAATAGATCTAAATCATCAAGTTGGAGATCTAAATCTAGGGGAAGGTCCAAATATCTTGGAAATGTGTTAAAGGTATGCTAGAGATGTGGAAAATAAGGGAATTGTGAGAAACAATGTAGATATAAAAGTGTTGAGAGATGGAAGGGATTGGATGATGCCCCTTCTACAGAAGAAAAAACCTTCACAGATGAAGCATGAGATGTGTACTTGGCTTCTTCAAGCACACATGAAAGGGTAATGGTGTTTGAGAAAGAAACCAACAAGATGGTTCGAGGGGAAATGGTGTTGCTAAAGGGAGTTTGGATTGGAACCATGCGTAATTTGTTGGGAATAACTATTAGTGATGGGTGCAACAGTTCCATTGTTACCGATATTAGAGTTGAAGAAGAAAAAACTTCTACAATCTATGGAGAATAGAATATGTTGTGGCATCAAAGAATAGGGAATATTAGACAGAAGGGAATTCAAGTACTACACGATAAAGCTATAGTTGAAGGTAGTTCAAATTTCTCTTTGTATTTTGATTTATGTGAACATTGTTTGTATGGGAAGAAAAACCGTGTAATATTCTCCTTTGGTGCTATGAGGGTGGAGGGAATATTATAGTTGGTGCACAATTATGTGTTTGGACATGTGTCAGTTCCACCACTGTATAAATATGTCTACTATGTCTCTTTCATAGATGACTTCTCGAGGAATACATGGATTTATTTCCTTGGGAATAAATCTAAAGCTTTTGACAAATTTAAAGAGTTTAAGGCTCTTGTGGAGAATTAGACAGATAAAATAATTAAGGTGCTTAGGATGGATAATAATGGAGAATTGTGTGGAAATGAATTTGAGGAATTATGTAATAAGTGTGGTATAGAAAGGAAGAAGACTACTCCATATGCACCTCTACAAAATGGAGTTGTAGAAAGGATGAACAGGACGTTGATGGATAAATAAAGGAGCATTATTAGTGGTTTCAGGTTAGCACAAGAATTTTGAGAATAGGTAGTGGGTATTGTATGTTACATGTCAATTGATCACCCTCATTAGCATTGGATGACAAGACTCCACATGAGGTGTGGAATGTTAAGAAACCATCTCTTACACGTCTTAGGGTATTTGGTTGTGATGCCTATGTTCACCTTCTAAAGGAAAAAAAAGAGTAATCTCAATAAAAAGGTTGAAATGAGTATCTTTATTGGTTATAAAGATGGTCTTAAAGGTTGTAATCTTTGGAACTGATAAACTAAGAAGGTAGTGTATAGCCGATATGTGGTATTTGGAGAAATCAAAGATGTTATCAAATAGGAAGTCATACCAAGGGAAGTAGAACTAGAGAAAATAGAGTTTGAATTAAAGGATAATGAATCAGACTCTACAAAAAAATAGTAATAATAAGAAGAAGAGCCTCATACTCTAGTATTGAGGAGATCGGTTTGAGAAAGAAGGAAACCTAAAAGGCATACGTCTCCTGATTTTTGTTCATATTTTTCTTTGTTTATCACTGATGAATATCGTATAAATGTTAGGGAGGTAGTCTATATAGGTGGATACTAGTGGCCACTGACATGTTTCACTAATTCAGAATGGTTCCACATCTTGGTGGTTTTTCTACAATTTTTTGGGTCCCAAACTTTTGGGGATATTTTGAGGCCCTAAATGACGTTTTTTGGTGTGACAACATCCAGTAGATCATTGAAGATGTGTATTGGAATTTTAAAAATTTTCACTTCTTGGCCAAAACTTCCAATGGGATACTAAGCACCCTGAACGAAGATTGTATGAAAAATTTATTCTCCCATGAAGTTGATGTATCAACTAACAACATTGGGGCCCACAAATCTTTTAACGTTTCATCTTTTGGGGTTATGTTAAAAAGGTTTTTCCAACCTCTTTTTAATCAATTTCTTGAGAATGAGTATATCCAACACATCTCTCTCTTCAGGGATAAGCTGCCACCATTTTAGCTAGCTTGTGTGCTTTGAATTTTATAGTCTTTTCTATTCCAAACAATCATGAATAGAATCTGACTTTAATTGTATTACTTTGTTTCTTGCAATATCTTTGTGTGTTTCCTTGTTATATATCTAACTTCACGTAGTTCATAATATAATCTGGATCAGTGGTATCGAAGCAATTTTCTCTTTTTTGTTTCTATGTGCATATCCCTGACAAGGTAGGGGTATCAATAGTTTGGTATTGAAATGGTTGAGCTCAGGGAATAACACTCTCATTGGCCCAACTAGCCTTCCATGGAAGATTTAGAAAAGATATACAATGAAGTAGGAGATCCTATCAATTTTTTTCTCAAGGAATCCATCATGTGATACATGATTGAGATGATGGATAATTTCTCTATACCCTTCGACAATTTCCAACAACAATGGAGGCACCTTTGTTGTGAGAAATTTCACCCTACGGATAGGTTGAACTCCCATTTTGAATCAATACCATTATTGACCCAAAGAAAGAAGCTAACAAGTGGACACTAACATCCCTCTAGATATACTTGACCAACAAAAATGAGAAGGAAGAGAATGTGGCATACCTTTTTAAAATGGTCGTCCTCATTGCTCCAACTTTTGACCTTGATCTCCAAGATTCTAGGTGCAAGATAGGACTTGTAATGGACAACAAGGAATATCCTTCTTCTACTCTATGTGGTTAGAAAAAATAGATCAATCTATGATGACTAAAACAACAATAGACAAGCATATGTTTGAACACATGAACTTGAAGGGAATAGGCCAAGTTTATATTAACAGAAAGACAATAAAGAAAGCACCTGCAAATCACCTTTGATGTTGCAGAAACTTCTCTGAGCTCTCCAATACAACCCTTGCATGAATTTCTTGAGATTAGAATGATAATTCTTCAATGGATTCCTCTCCCTTTCACCATGGAAACTCCCTCATTATATAGGGTTTTAGAGGCTTAACCATCAAAAGATATTTTGGGAAATGGTTGAGGATTTTACTCCATAAGGTTGGATTTGGATTCTTGAGGTTTCCTAGGATGGATCCAAGTAGGGTGACTTGAATCCTTGACCCAAACAAACTTTAATCTCCTCATATTTCTTCCCTTAGAAAAACATGGGATGGTTATAACCTCCTTTGACCACATCAATGCTCCCTCAAAATTGAACACATGGCATTGAAAAAGGGGATATACACTACCTATATATGGGTAGGGGGGTGTTGATAGGATATAAATGCTCCTTTTACATGGGCAGAGGGGCGTTGACCTTAAACCCTCCAAAAATGGTCAAAATTCCAAGTAAAAGGCATGTTTACAGCTTTCAAATGATGGGTTTCTTCCTCCAAAATGACTTATGGATTATGAAAAATGTTCTTTCATGGTGTCAAGAGGTTGTGACACTTAGTAAAGTGCATGCATCACTTAGTAAGGTTCATATGGAACTTGATGAACTTCATTCGACACTTAGTAAGGTGCATACGACACTTTATGACACTTGCAACACTTAGGTGTAAATAGGTGTGACACTTAAGTGTGACATTTTGGTGTGTAATAGATGCCCCCTAATGTGTGAGGTTAGAAGAGAAACTGATGGAAACAAATTATTTACAAAAATATATATGCAAGGGTGTTGGAATAGGAGAACCTGACAGAATATGCAAACAACCATCAAACAATATATATGTATCATTTTCGAGGTAGGCATATCTATGCTTTGAATACAAAACGATTCAAAGAATAATTTCTGACCAATATACTATTGATCCATGAAAATACTGACTAAGGATATGGCCATTGATAATAAAATGTGGATCCATACCTCTATGACTCAATCCGGTTAGAGCCACAAAAAATACACAGTGGAGCTATGATATGACAACAACATAGCTATGGACCAATACAAAGTGAATCTATGTGACAACATATACATTAGTGAGATTTCCAATATGGTGGTTATAATGGAATCTCTTGCATATTCAAATGATCTCTATCACAGCCTAGGTAAAGAAAATAAAAGAGTGAGCTCCCAACCCAGGGTCTTCATCTCGATCCAAAAATAGTACGAATCTAGCCATGTGAATAGATGACTTGATGTAGAACATGGTAGAAACCACTTGATTATCAGTCATTAATGTATATAGTTAACAAGTGCAAGGGAAATCACCAATGATGAAAATAACTCCCAAGGTACCCTGGTACATTCCAACGAATGTGAATAAATGATTTGTATTCGAACATCTATGGAATCATTCGATCATAGGCCAATGGTGTAATCCTATTGTTGAAGGAGAGGAAACCTTCCATTAAGGCATGCAAGGTCCAAGGTACTAACTGGATTCTATTGGACATACTTTAATTGATTTCAACATTCGATGATGCATATGAAGCTCAGAAGGGAAATCGCAGTGCATAAATGTGATCGAGATTGAAATCCCCACAAGACAAACCAAGACCGTTGGATATGCAAGTGCCAGACCAAGGGAAAGGGTTTATTGTGAAGCACGAAGGGATAATTAAACTATACATTATTTCAAATCCTACAATTAGTCTATATCATCATATATCATCGACTCAAAGATTGGCGACTATGGTTGATCCAACAATAATCGCACAACTTCAAATTGTGGAGTTTGGGTGACGGACTAAACCATGCGCAAGTTACGATTCCGCAATCCACATCGACCATTAGATCAAGTTGAGTGGAAGGACATAGTAAGTCATGAACCATAGATCATGGAAGTGACATACACATGTTCATCCTGGATTTAACCACTTCAGGTAAAATCGACCGAAGGAAATGTGCATGAAGGAATTTTAGCTGAAGCCAAAGTTTCGAAGTAAACGTGAGCCATCCAATCGTAGGTAAATTTTTGGGAAAAAGAAGATTCATTGGATTTAAACCAAGGCAAATCAAAATCGCAGACAGATTGACTCGTCGATCTAAAATCATGATCAACGAACAAAATTCATTTCGGGTTAAAAGTTGTGAGGAGGTTACACTTCGAGTAATCTCACTTTGGGTAAAATGAGAAGTAAGAAAGACAAAGTTTGGAGACTGGAAGTCCCGAAGTAAATGAGAACCATCGGATATAGACAATACATGGTGATCGTTGGATCAGAATAGTGGTCAAAATTCAGCGCTGACCACTTCAGGAGAAAATGGTTGAGAACAAGTAAGATCACCAGAAGGATGAAGTCTCGAAGTGGACATGAGTCATCTGATCTGAATAACACGTTAGGAAATATCCCGACCGTCAGATCAAGGAAAGTAAAAGGATAGGATAAGCAAGGCAAAGGCGTCAAATATCGAATACTTGAATTCTCAATAGTCATTGGATTGAGTTAATCCTTTTCAGGTTAAATAAGGACCGTTAGATCTAGGAGAAGAATGTGTGCCACATGAGGAGATCCACATCAACAAGTTACGTCACTCCAGGAGTTTTTACTTTGGTAGTTTCACCACCAAAAAATACTCGAAGTCTCGAAGTTCTGAAGTAAATGAGAACCTTCCATCTCATCGTAAACGTTATCTACAATGTTGATAAGTGATCAAGCACTTGTTTGGCTTAGAGCCTGGTCACCACCTAAGGTCGTATGGAATAAAGAAACAAAGGGAAAAAGAAGAGGCAAATCCTAAATTAATAATCTCGTGGTCTTGTGCCTATGGTCATCTGTAAATGGTCTGAAGGAAGCGCCTCTACAAAATTTGATTTCTGCAAATGCCTGTGATCAAATAAATGAAATCAATCCATACCTGTGTTCGATTAATGAAAATCATTTTCATTGAATTGAAAAGGATTCTCGATCAAATTTGAATAAAAAAAAATGAGATTATTGTTAATGAAGAGGTGTGATGGTCCAAACAAAGGGACACAATGTTTCTTAGCTCACACCAGTTGGAAGAGTATATAAATGAGAAATATTGTTGAGAATAAATTTTCTCTGCAGTCCAGATCAAAAGATAAAAGGAAGAAGCAGATTCCAAGAAGGAAAGTTGAAGATACTTATGCAGTGAGGGTGGAAGGGAGGAGCATGGAAGAATTCTTATCCTTACTAAGCTAATTATAAAAGATAATGGAGTTGGTGCTTCCTAGGTTTGGTACCCTAAATACAAGGGAGTTGGTTCTTCCTAGGGTTGGTGCCCTGAAGAAGGGGATCTGTGTCTCCTAGATTTGATGCTCTAAAGAAGATTGGTGTCCTTCACTATCTTTATAAACATTGTAATTGATGTTAAATATATTTATATAATTGATTTTTCATACAATTCATTTTTTATTCATTATGGTAATCAATAAAATATAAAAAGTAACTGCTAATTGTTAAAATGGGGTAATATTGATTCACCCCCCCTCTCAGTATTCCAACATTTGGTATCAGAGTCGGTGCCTTCAGCACAGTCTAACAACTGGAATGTAGATCATGAATATGGATAAACAAGAGGGAATATCTAACAACAAAGCACCATTGTTCAGTGGAGGAGGTTATTCTCTATGGAAAAAATGAAAAACTTCACGTTGGCTCTTGGTTTTGATATATATAAATCTGTTGTAGATGGTTACACTACACCAGCTACTCCAACCAAAGACGTTGCAGGAAAGAAAATTTGTAATGACAACTCAAGAGTAGTTAATGGAATTCTAGGAGGGTTGACTAATTCTATGTGTGAAGGTTATGAATTGTAAATCAACCAAAGAAATTTGGGACAAGTTGGAGGTTGTATATGAAGGATATGAGAAAGTCAAAAAATTCAAACTATAGGCCTATAGAACTCAGTTTGAAAATATGAAAATGAAAGAAGAATAAAATATTGTTGAGTACTTTCATAGGGTAGATGAAGTGGTTAACTCAATGAGAGCGGTAGGAGAAGAAATTACAGATAAACCTATTGTCAAAAAAATACTAAGGTCATTACCTATGAGATATGATGCAAAGATTTCTACAATTGATGATATATTTGATCTAAGCACACTCACAGTTACTCAGCATCACGGAATTTTTACAGCATATGAAATGAGAACAGGGAATGATAAATCAACAAAAAATGAAACAACCTTTAAAGAATCTAAGACAAATATGAGGCAGGAGAAAAATACCAATGATAAGTCATCAAATATATCAGATGTAGAAGAGGCCATTTTATAAACAAACTCCATAAAGGATTTGGAAAATATAAAGGAAAATTACCTTTCAAAGGTTTCAACTGTGGAAGAATTTAACACTTTTCTAACAAATGTCCCTATCCCAAGCAAAAGGAAAATGATGAAGAAGTTCACAACCAAAAAAACCAATACAAGAAGAAATTTTATAATAAAAAGAAAAACTTATACTCCAAAGAAAACAACAACTCTTCAGACACGAGTGAAGATTAAAATTCAGAGATTCTGTTTATGGGAATGAAAAATCAAGATGATAAAAATTCAGAAGAATAAGAAGAAGGGAACTTCGAAGAAGAAATCCTTAGTGTAATTGAAGAACTAGGAAAAACTAAAAAACAAAACAGGGTACTAAGAAGAGAGCTTCTAGAGATTAAAGAAGCTACTAAATCAAGAGAGAGGGAAGTTTCCAAAACCATCCAAGATTTGGAATAGACCATCAATGATTTGAATTCCTATCTCCTGGAAGCTAATAAAACTGAATAAATCATTCTACAACAACTTAATGATAAAAAACAAGTATGTGAGAAACTAGAAGCTGAGATTAAGCTACTAAAAAGTGAAATTGAGAAAGTAAATAAGGGATCACAATTTGAAAATAGTTCAAGTATCTTGAATGAAATTCTCAGTATTCAAAGGCCATCAAATAAAAATATTGGTTTGGGATACACTCAAGACTCAACTTCTGCATCACAAGGATCTGTCAAAAAACCAATCAGCTACGCAGATGCTCTAAAAAACTCATTTAGAAAAGAAGATAATGAGGCAAAGATGAAACCATTGAAAATTGTTACACATAAACAAAAATCAACACTCTCCACTTGAGTAAAATATGACCAAAAGAAATTCATCAGAATAAATACCCCTAAATATTTATTTATTGGATATTGCTAGTCTTGCAATAATTTTGGACATAAGGCGGTACATTACAAAGCTTGTGGACAATACAATAATAGAAATGTCCAAAGAGAGAATAACAAGTACAATAAAGAAAAGAGAAACTATAACTCATTTTCTCCTTTGCAAGATTTCAATAGTGAATTCCAAAAATGCAGCAACTATGGTCATAAAACAAGTGATTGTAGATTGCCAAAATATGATAAAAAGACAAATATTCCCCGTAATAAAAAAGAATAGAGGAAAAAGAAAACAAAGTGCAATGTAGCATTATATGCAAGAAATCAAGAGTGTCAGTGGTATATATACAGTGGATGTTCCAAACACATGACTGGAAATCAAAGTAAATTTCTCAAGTTAAATAAGAAAGGAAAAGGAAAAGTAACTTTTGGAGATAATATGTCAGCCAAGATATTGAGAAAAGGAACTGTTAGTTTAGGAAATAATAAAACCAAAGAAGAAGATGTACTTTTGGTAGAAAATATAAAACCAAATCTTATAAATGTATGTCATACTTGTGATCGGGGTGACATACTTACTTTTGATTCTCAGAAATGTGAAATAAAAAAAAGGACACTGGAAAGCTAGTGGCAGTTGCACCAATAACATCTAGTAATGTGTACATCCTTGATATAGAAGAAGAATAAAAATATTGGTGAATACAAGTAGATGAAATTTGGCTATGGAATAGAAGGTTGGGACATTTAAGCTTTGACAACTTTATTAAAACCAACGAAAAAGAAGCAGTTAGGGACCTTCAAAAAGTAATTAAACCTTCAGATCCTATTTTTAAACATTGTCAAATAGGAAAGAAAACAAGACTTAGATTCAAAACAAAAGAGCCCAAAGGGGTTGGATCCAATGGTGAAAAGAGAGGAGTTTTTCACCGTTGGGCAAGGTTCAATTCTCATGAGGGCTTTACCTGGAGCCATGGGGACACCTTGAGGTAGTGGTCGAACGTGTGGTTGCACCCAGAGATACCATATTAAATGGTATCATGACCCGTGCACACATAAGTGGATCAAATCCCACCCCCATGTCCTTCAATTTGTTTGTCCGCACGGGTGTAGACGGATTGGCAAGTGCCGTGTAAATGGAAGGAAATTTGTAAAATGAAGTCTCATGTTCAATTCTCACCCGGATTTACTCGTGTGCCATTATTTTGGGCTGGGTGGTTGCACCTGGGGTTATAGTGGTAGCCGACGGGGATCGACCCCGTGTCACGCGAGTACGAGAACTGCGAGTTTCCGATTCCCCCAGTAAAAAAAAAAAGATTCAAAACAAAAGAGAATTCCACAACTAAACCATTAAAGATTATTCACACAAATCTATGTGGACCTACCAGAACAAAAATCACTTATGGTGAACACTTTTTTTTTATTGTCGATGATTACACAAGACTGACCTGGGTTTTCTTTTTAAAAGATAAATCAAAAGCCTTTGAGAAATTTAAAATATATAAATCTCTTGTAGAAAATGAAACATATCTAAAATTTAAGTGTCTAAGATTAGACAATGGAGGAGAGTTCACCACAAAAGAGTTTACTCAATTCTTTGAAAACCATGGTATCAAAAGATAGCTTTCAGCTCCCAGGACTCTTCGACGGAATGGAGTAGTAAAAAGGAAAAACATAACAGTTCAAGAAGTTGCAAGAACTATGCTAAATTAATCCAAACTTCCAGAAAATTTTTGGAGAGATGCAATCCACACGACAGTTCACATACTTAATAGAGCTCAGTTGAGACCCAATCATGACAAAACCCCTTATGAACTATGGTTTGGGAGGCCAACCTCTGTAAAATAATTTAGAATTTTTGGAAGTAAATGTTACATAAAGAATGATGAAGATAACCTAGGAAAGTTTGATCCAAGATCTGATGAAGGAATATTCTTAGGATACTCATCAAATAAAAAGGCATATAGATGTTATAATCTCGGCTACTAAAAATAGTGGAAAGTACAAATGTAAAAATAGATGATCTAATAAAGGGCATATCCCAAGGCTTTGATAAAAAATTGCAACAAAAATATGGTGATATAATATCTCAACAAGAGGATGATGATGTAAAATCTCAGTAAGAATATGATGATGAAACACAGGAAAATGAACCTCACACTGATGAAGAAGACAATGAATAAACATCATTGCCAAGAGCTCCATCAAAGAGAGTTCAAAAGAATCATCATGAAAGCCAAATCATTGGAGATAAAATTACAGGAGTGGAAACAAGAAGGAAACTAGCCTTTGACTCAGAACAAGAAATGGTATCCCTAATTGAACCTAAATTAGTTAAATAAATTGTCAAAATTAAAGATTGGATAAAATCAATGAATGAAGAACTAGATCAAATAGAAAAGAATCAGACTTGGGAACTAATTCCAAGACCCAAGAACAAAAATGTGATAGGAACTAAGTGGATCTTCAAGAACAAATTAAATGAAAATGTGGAAACTATGAAAAACAAAGCCAACTTAGTCTGTAAAGTATATTCCCAAGTAGAAGGTATTGATTTTGAAGAAAATTTCTCTCCAGTAGAAAGACTTGAGGCAATCAGAATGTTCCTAGCATTTGCATGTTTTAGAAATTTCAAAATTTATCAGATGGATGTCAAATCAGCCTTCCTAAATGGAACACTAGAAGAAGAAGTCTACATTGAGAAACCACAAGGTTTCATGTTATAAAAAGACCAGGACTATGTGTGCAAACTGAAAAAGGCTATGTATGGTCTTAAACAAGCCCCCAGAGCATGGTTCTCTAGGCTTGATCAATATCTACAAAAACAGGGATACAAGAGAGGGACTACTGACAACAACATATAAACCAAAATTGAGGATCAAAACATGATTAGTGTGGTAGTATATGTAGATGACATCATATTTGGGATTAATCTCACTACACTAAGAAGAAAATTTGCAACCAAAATGCAAGAAGAGTTTGAAATGTCTATGCTGGGAGAACTATCATTTTTCCTAGGTTTACAGGTAAATCAAACAGAAAATGGAATATTTTTTTCCCAAACCAAATATATCAAGTAAATACTGAATAAATTCCAAATGGAAGATAGTAAACCTATGGGTACTCCAATGGTCACTAGATGTAAACTAAGTCTAGAATATGACTCACCAAAAGTAGACCAAACTATGTAAAGATCTATGATTGGAAGTTTTCTCTATTCAACGGCAACAAGACCTGACATCATGCAGGTTGTAGGACTCGTGGGGAGATTTCAATCTACACCTAAAGAAACCCACTTAAAATTAGTAAAAATAATATTTAGATACCTTCAAGGCACCCTAGAACTAGGATTATGGTATCCAAAATATAAAGACTTCAATCTAACCACATATACTGATGCAGATTGGGCAGGTAGCATAGATTATAGGAAAATCACCAATGGAGGAGCATTTTTCTTAGGAAAAATTATGGTATCATGGTCAAGAAAGAAATAAACATCCACATCACTCTCTACAACAGAGGTAGAATACATTGTTGTTGCATCTTGTTGCACACAAGTTCCTTGGATGAAGCAAACTCTAGAAGACATACAAATAAAATATAATGATCCTATTACTATTAACTCTGACAATACTAGTGCCATAAGTATCTCTAAAAATCCAATCATGCATTCGAAAACCAAATATATCCCAATTAAATACCATTTCCTAAGAGATCAGGTCACTCAAAAAATAGTTAAAATAATATATATAGACACCAAAGAAAAGATTGCAGACATTTTCACAAAACCTCTGCCCAAGAGTACTTTTGAAAATATCCGACGGAAATTAGAAGCAATTCAATAAAATCATTAAAATTGAATGATCAAAGGGAGCAACCCTTTTCCATTGATTTCAAAGGGGGTGAGTAACATCATAGAAAAAATTATCATCATAAAGGGAGTTTGTATGAAGTTAGAGTGTTTCCCTCAATGAAAAAGGGGGGTATTGTTGGACATATTGTCATTGATGTCAATAGTTGATGATGCACATGAATCTCAGAAGGGAAAGCACGGTGTAGAAACGTGATCAAGATCGAAATCCCCATAGGACAAACCAAGACCGTTGGATATGCAAGCGCCAGATCAAGGGCAGGGATCGATTATAGAGTGCAAAGGGAGAATTAAACTACAAATTATTTTCAATCCCGTAATTAGTCTAGATCATTAGATCTCATTGACTCAAATATCAATGACTGTGGTTGATCCACCAATAATCACACAACCTCAAATTGCGGAGTTTGGGAGACAAACTAAACCACGCACAAGTTACGGTTCCACAATCCACATCAACCGTTGGATCAATTTGAGTGGAAGGACATAATAAGTCATGAACCATAGATCATGGAAGTGACATATGCATGGTCAGCCCAAATTTGACCACTTCGAGTAAAATCGACCGAAGGAAATGTGCATGAAGTAATTTTAGTCGAAGATGAAGTTCTGAAGTAAATGTGAGCCATCCGATCGTAGGTAACTTTTTGGGAAAAATAAGATTCGTTGGATTTAAACCAAGGAAAAGAAGCATCACAGAAATATCAAGTCGTTGATCTAAAATCACAATCAACGAACAACATTAATTTCAGGTTAAAAGTTGTGAGGAGGTTACACTTTGGGTAATCTCACTTTGGGTAAAATGAGAAGTAATAAAGATGAAGGTAGGAGCCCTTAAGTCCCAAATTAAATGAGGACAATCTGATTTGGACAATACATGATGATCATTAGATCAGAATAGTGGTCTAACTTTGGTTTTGACCACTTCGGGAGAAAAGGGTTGAGAACATGTAAGATCACCTGAAGTGGACATGAGTCGTCCGATCTAAATAACACTTAGGGAAATATCTTGACCATCGGATCAAGGAAAGTAGAAGGATAGTATAAGCAAGGCAAAGGCCTCAGATCCTGAATACCCAAATTCCCGATAATTGTTGGATTGAGTTAATCATTTTCAGGTTAAAGAAGGACCTTTAGATCTAGGAGAAGAACATATGCCACATGAGGAGATCCATGTAAACAAGTGATGTCAACAAATTACGTCACTCTGGGAGTTTTTACTTCGGGATTTTCACCACCAACAAATACCTAAAGTCTCAAAGTTTTGAAGTAAATGAGAACTATCCATCTCATCGTAAATGTGATCATTGATTTTGATAATTAATCAAGAACTCGCTTGTCTTAGAGCCTGGTCACCACCTGAGGTCGTATGGAATAACGAAACAAAGGGATAAAGAAGAGGCAATGCTAAATTAATAAGCCTGTGGTCCTGCACATATGGTCATATATAAATGATTTGAAGGAAGCGCCTCTACAAAATTTTATTTCTACAAATACCTGTGATCGATTAAATGAAATCGATCCATAATTGTGATCGATTAATGAAAATCATTTTCATTAAACTGAAAAGGCTTCTCGATAAAATTTGAATAGAACAAAAACAAGCGAGATTATTTTTAATGAAGAGGTGCAATGGTCCAAACAAAGGGACACAATTTTTCATAGATCACACTAGTTGGAAGAGTATATAAATGAGAAAGAGTGGTGAGAAGAAAGTGTCTCTACAGTCCAGATCAGAAGATAAAAAGAAGAATCAGATTCCAAGAAGGAAAGTTGAAGATAATTATGCAGTGATTGTGGACGGGAGGAGCATGGAAGGATTCATATCCTTACTAAGATAATTGTAAAAGATAAGGGAGTTGGTGCTTCCTAGGGTTGGTTCCCTAAATACAAGGGAGTTGGTGCTTCCTAGGGTTGGTGCCCAGAAGAAGGGGATTTGTGTCTCCTAGAATTGGCGATCTAAAGAGGATTCGTGTCCTTCACTATATTTATAAACCTTGTAATTGATGTTAAATATATTTATATAATTTATTTTACATGCAATTCATTGTTGATTCATTGTAGTAATCAATAAAATTTAAAAAGTAATTGCTAATTGTTAAAATAGGGTAATACTGATTCACCCCCCCTCTTAGTATTTGTTGGCATAGGGGTAGACCTAGGGTTCAATGCTACAACAGCGCACCAACAAAAACCTAACTATCGACCCTTTCGGCAACACCTGTGAAGCATATGAACTCTCGCTCGACGTAGAGGCAGGGGTGGTTGCAGGACTCAGATGTCTGCAACCTTAGCTGGGACACAAATTTGTGATTCTAACACTTAATAGAGCACTTAGTAGTTAACATTCATAAATATCCAGTCTTAGTTACAATGCATTTAAACCCTAATTACAGAGTATCACAGTATTCATTCAGATCTATGGTACTTACGCACTAAGCATACGTACATAAGTCAGATATAATATCCATCCATATTATTAAGCACTAAGAATCAAAAGATCTATCTATCATTCATATATATTAAATAACTAATCAAATAAACACATAAACACATCAATACATCACACAAAGCATAGCAACACAGCATGTATGTGGTTCACCCCCACCTTGGGGCTACGTCCACCAACTCTTCTCTTATTTATTTTCTTGGTCAAGCTTCTTACAGGAACATAGCATCCAAGTTCTACTCCACATAAGACAGGAGATCTGTGCGCACTCCACCAGATCCTCCTTATTATAGCTAAGTTATATCACAACGCCTTCACACAGTCTCTTACAGTTACTTGAACTAGCCTTGCAAGCCTCACACAGCATGCACAAAGCACTTACAACTCTTGATCACATAGATCGAGCTCTAGTACTTAGAACACTGGTCTCTTGGTCTCCCAGTATCTCTCTTACATTGCCTAGTTACTTATTTATACATTACAAAATAGGCCTAAACATGGCTAAACCCATGGGACGACATCCCATACCCATTACATAATCCCAAATCCCAAAAAGGGCCCTAAAAGGGGCCAAGATCCTGTGATCTCTGCTTCATCTTGCGTTCCACCTTCGACAGCTTGTCGAAGTCCAAAAATCAGGTCAAACATGACCAAGAATATTCAAAACTTGGTCAAGGGCCAACATGTCCCCAACACTCACCTATGACGCATCTCGAGTCACTCTGATCTGACTAGTTTTGATTCAAAAGACTCAAGCTTGGCTTGAGCTACTTCGACTTCTTTATGTGTCATGACCTCTTGTTCATAGAACTCTTTTATGCTTTCTTCATTGACAGGTCCCTCTAGGCATTGTTCAGCTGTGATGACAACTTTCTCCAATTCCACTCCTCGGCCTTCGATCTCTTTGAACAGTTGGTAAGACTCATCCTGTATAGGTTGGAGCCTCTAAGTTACTTCCATAACTCTACTCTGAATAGTGTGGACCTGTTGTTGGGAAGTGTGCTACTCTTGGGATCACTTCATTCTTTCCACATCTGACAAGGGATTCAACTACACACGTATTGTCTCTACTTGTTTCTTTGCTTTCTTTAGTTGTGATTCCAGTGCCTTTAATTCTGGATTCTTGGTGAGTCACTCATATGTGTGGGCACTATGATCACTAAGTTTATTGCATTCCATGGCAAGGCCTTTGATTCTTTCAACTGTGCTTCAAGCAGTTGCTTCTCTTTGACCCCTTACATCCCGTGGGGTGCCGGGTATGGTTCAGAGCTCTAAGTCTGCTATTTGTTGTTGTAGTTGTTGGATAGATTCTGTGAGCTTCTCTACTTGGTGCATGACTCAGTATTTTTCTTGTGGTTCTAATCCTATCATAGAGTGGATGTATCTGTTGAATTCTTCTTTCACTTCAAGTTGCTCTGCGAGCAACTATTCTTTTTCCTGTTGCATCTGGGATTTCTCTTCTTCAAACTTTGCATGGAGAGAAACCTTCTCCTGTTCTACAACTCTGTGTTTTTCTACAATTATGCCTTGCACTTGCTTCAAGGCATCGATGGATTTTTCTATTTCTTCTTGAGTGCAATGAAGGTGAGCTTCAATCGCATTAGCTAGTCAATGGAGTTGGGTTGGCTCATCTCCCAACTCTGGTTCTCCAGATGGCAAGGGCGCAGTGGAAACTGCACGAATGGATTTAAGGTCCTGTTGTACCCCTACGAATTCGACCTTAATTCTATCATACATTTGCTCCTTCTTAGTTTCTTGTTTCCCCAAAATTTCCAGTGAAGCATCATTTAGGGATGCTATGATGAAGTCAAAATCATCGGTAGTGAGCATAGTCTTCATATTGGTCACGGTGGCTTTCAATTTTATCCAGGAAGAAGGTTTCGGGGGAGAAACCTTCCTCTTATTCAAGGGGTCAGTCTCATCTCTGGGCAGTGTTAATTTACATGGCTTCTATTCAGATCCTTTGCCATTTATTTCTACTAGTTTGTCATCACCCCCTCGGTCAGGTGATACTGAGGCAGTCTTTCTTGAAGTGTTGCTTAAATCTTGGACCTCTTCAGTCTTCTTCATTATGTTGGGTCTGGGTGTATCATTTTATTTCTACATGGTCTTGGGGATGTCAGGGTTAGATATCTCTGTAGGGTTTGCCAGAATAAGGAGGTCTTCGAACCAATCCTTAGTGATCTCCTCAAGGTCCTCTTCCGTGAGTTTGTAGTATGACTGAAGTTGATCCTTATGTTCATCTTCTCACATTGTAAGGTAGATGAAGTTTCGATATGTGAAAAATTTCATCAAGGGTTGGAACCTTTGTAGAGTGTTCAGAGTCATGCAAGTTTCAGCTTCAATGACTCTCTTCAACTGAAGGTAATATGTGTGAAAAACAACATTCAACTGCCACTGTTTGTTCATATCACTCTAGTACCAGAGTGTGGTGAACATCATAGCAAGTGGCTCAAACGGTTCAATATCCATGAAGGTCACACCTTACGAAATATCTCAGGAAACAAAGGTGATGAGGATCAAGAGCTAGCTAAATTGAAACTCGTAGCCCTGATCCTGTGCTTCGCGACAATTGAGTTCCAGCTGATTAACTAGGTACTTCACCCAGTTCATCTGTATACCTTCCACACACTTCCTTGCAAGGTCAATGACAAAGCCTATGACCTTCATAGGTATGTTCTTCCTTACTAACTTTTTGTCTATGAGATGGTAGGATAGGAACACTGCGACATTCTGGATGGAGGCTACCTTGTAGCCTCATATCCCCTTTTCAACATCACTATATGTATCCTTTATCTTCTGTGCTAGTGCCTGATCTGTGGATTTTCCTGGATAGAAATCATGTGGTTTGGGTCCTTTCATACTTAATCCTATGATATTATAGATCAATGTCAGATCGACTATGATACGAGGGTCTAGCCATAAGTAGCCACCATGGTAACATGAAAGAAATAACTTGACATAGGCGTTGACTTCCTGTTGCCTTCCAAAGTGTGGGATTTTCATTACGTTTAACAGGGTGGATTGAACGAGGTTCATCATGCATGGTTGGGGTATTATCTTTGAGTTCTTCACCTTCATCTTGGTCAGGTATTTATACCAAGCAAGCATACTATAGTTCTTGCGATCTCTGAGGTTGAAGTCACTGAAATTCAATGTTGCGATCTTGTCCTGCTGCGCTTGAACTGTGTGTATCCCCTTCAAGACGTACACAGTAATCATGGAGTACTTGAAGTCTCTTGGAAAACTATCTCGACTCACTGCGTTAGTCATAGGCAAGATGTAATCGGGAAATATGGTCAGGATCAGCTTTGCATTTGCTAGGTCATCTCTCTATTTGGTTCACTTTTATGCTGATGGTCGGGATGGTTTGGCTTCGCAAGCAGTCGATGGAGAGGCTTGCACTCCTCTCGTCGATGATGCTTGTACACCCACATACATCACTCTTTCAGACATGACTCTCTCATTCATGAGGTCAATGAGTAATTCCTTCACAGATTCTTCGAGTGTGCTAAGTTCTTTTAACATACACGCTCGTGGTTCAATATATCAAGTTCGAAGAGTAACTACTCAATGCAATGGGATAGATGGCAATAGAGTGATGATCACTATGTGAAATCAACTATTATGTGGGCTTAGCTAGTCACGATTGGAAAAAGTGTTCTCATTGCTTGGTGCGACAAGATAAATAGATAAATTGGCAAAGGATCCCTTGCAATGGTTGAGAGGCCTTCATTAACATAGTTTTGTCTGTTATGGCACAATTGTACAGTCTGGTGGAAAAATTTCTGACCATAAATTCCTTTCTACCTATTTGGGTCATCGGTCGAACGGTTATACTGTTTCCAACAGCTATATTACTTTTCCATGGTGAAGTGCCATGTGACGTAGTTCTAATATCCCGACAAAGTTCCAATTTTGTAAATTTTCCTTCTGCAAAGTTCCCTCAGGAACCTTCTGTAACTTTTCGATCTTATCTCTCTTCTTACTTGGTTTTCTAGCCTTCTTTCCAATGATCTTCATCTCAGAATTCCTTTTTCCATTCTAATTCTTATCTTCTTCTGGCAAAGTAACTTCGCGTTGATGAGATTATTTCCTAGAAATCAGGGGTAATACTTCATATGTATCTGGAATAGGTACTTTAGTCTTCTGTAGGTCATCTGGTGATCTTCCCACTTCGAAATTCAAGTCTCTAGTTTTAAATGGCTTTGCTCGATTCTCCTATTCTTCAATCAAGTGTGTGATCCTCATAGTCATGAAATCTTTCAACTCTTGCTTCTTTTGTTCTAAGACTTCTTCTTCTTTCCTTTTGTCCTAATCTCCTTCCATCCAAGGTTTTCCTAGTAACATAGCAAATGGAGCATTGTTATCAATAAATTTAACAACTTCAAATTCTTCCTCTGTCGAAATTCCATGAGCACTCATAGATATCTAGGTAAGTCTTCCACATAGGGTTATCAACTTTCCTCTAAATAATTTTATTCCTCCCAATAAATGAATCATAGCATGCTCCCCTAAAAGTTCCCAAGTTCTTTCTGTCATGATATTCACCTGTGTTTCCTCATCCTGAACACAGTCAATGTCAAAGTCTCCTATTCTTGTTTCAATGCACTATTTTTCTTTGAATATCTTTGATAAGTTGATATGTCGGTGGTCATTCAGGGTTTCTTTCATCTGTAGCAATACTTTTTCAGATTATTTCTGGGGTTCTGTCATAATATTAGTTTCTTGATATTTCTCATGGTTTTCTTGTCTCATATTCATATTTTCAACCTTAGCAATCATTCTAGGGAAATCCAAAACTTCATGGTCCATATCTTTTCAACAGAGGAAACTAGGTCTTCTACCAGGGCATTCCTTAGCCAAATGTCCTGGTCTTCTACAACTGTAACAAAGGGTTAATCCCCTCTTTCTCTTAAATGATCCCCCTCCTTTCCTGTAATGCACACTAGGATCATGGTAACTGACCTGCAAAAAATTCTTTCTAGGATCCTGCATCCATTTGTTAGTCCAAACATTCTCTCTATGCATAGGTATAACATATCTTTCACTATTCTTATCAGATCTACTAATATCAAATATTATTTCCTCTATCGGTGCCCTAGTTTTCAAGCTAGGAAAAAACTTATCAAACATACCTAGATCCATAATTTAGAAACAAAACTTTCCACTATTCTTATCTTCAGCAGAGCACAAAGCTTCTAGATTTAAAACTTTTCACTATTCTTACCTCTATCAGAACACAAAGCGTTCAGATCTTACCTCTTTTCTTCAGATCAGACTTCTTTTCTTTGCATAGAGATTCAAACATCGAGTAGAATATCGTGCACTAGAGTGACATATCTACGCACAGATCTTTCACAATTCCAGGTTAGATCTTCGCACAAAGATTCTTCTTCCTCAATTCCTAGTGTTATCACTGAAATTTCGTCCGCAAATGGTTACAAGAATTCAACATCGTCAAACAGTTATGAGGTCATCCATAGACCTAAATTAACACAAAATCATTCACAAAGGGTCAAAAACTATACAAATAGTGAAAAAATTGAAGGGTGCTATGAAGACATTGGGTGCGCACGCACATGTGTGAAACAAAAACGCAAGATTTGCGCACATGCGCACGATGCGCGATTGTTGTCGCAAAAATCTATGCACCTAAGAAATGACACATTTATGAGAGTGGTCGATCTCCCACCCACTTCTAGTTCAGCTTCCAAGTTGATTTGACACTCAAATCTAGACTGGATTCGACTAGATGGCTAGTCAAAGACCTAGAAATTCCCTAATTAGCCTCTTTACACACTACAAACTAGTTGAACAATAACCCAAAGGAATGCTATAAAAAAGCCATGGTTACACTTCATTTTTCAAGGAATTCAAAGAAAAGTTATCCTACCATTACTCTCTTGAGGACTCTTTTATCCTTTCCAAGAGTATAATTGCATCATTGCATTGGGCAATCCATCTCACCCCTTGAGTGGATTAGCAAAGAATTCTTTCACCATTTTCATTTTCATTTTCAAAGTTGTAAGAAGAGCTTACTTGTGGGGGTCCAAGATCCCTCCCTTGGAGGAAGAAGGGACTCATAGTCCCCTTGCTTCTTGGTGTTTTCTTTCACTAATATCAGCCTTATCATTGGTGACATGGGTCTCATTGTTCTTTTTGTCCTTATGTCCCTATGTTTATAAATTTAGTTGTTGTTTTATTTCTTAGTTTAATTCCTAGTTATTGTTTTATATTTCTTTTTCTAACCCTTTTCCTTGCAACTGTCATGCTCAGCAAACCCAACCGAGCTTGCAAGCACCTCTATTTTGCTCACTAAGGTGACGAAAGAGGCGCAACAGATTGGTGACTCCACTGGGGAAAGGTATCAATTTCCTACCCCATTTGGGTTTTTCTAGCTCTTCTTTTGGTTTATTTAACTTGTAGGTGCATTAACTGGCCTAAGCCGACCTGCCAATCATCCAATTCGAAGGTGTATTGAGAGAATTCCATCCAAAATTTTGATTCATGGCCGTGTGTCACCTATGCATAGGTTTTTAGGCCCACAGACACGCATCGTGCGCACATGCGCTCAAGTCACAATTCTTTTATGTGCACGTGCGCTCATTGACTTTTTTCTGTCTGCGCACATGCGCTCTGTGTGCCTTTGTCTCCACTGAGACCCGTGCATCTGTGCAAAAATTCACATTGTAAAGTTGTTGAGATGTGGGGGAGGCCATTATCCTTCTTAAAAATGATTTCAAGCATATTTTAAAGATGCACCACACTTAGTCCTCTCATCATATAATGGGGTTAGTCAAAACACATAAGCACTTAGGGGGTTAAAATCAATTTCCTCTTTTTCTTTCATTTTCGCCACATGGATGGCTTGTTTTGACTCACAATATAAGTTGGAAATCATTTTTAATCACATTTAACTTGCATTGGGACTAGAAGTTGGATAACAATCGCTTAGTATGCTCTTCTCTCACGCCTTCAAGCGACCTTGAGAATCAGAAAAAGATTGTGAAACGATTTCATATCCCTTAAGAACATTAAAACCTTTAGGAGAGGACAACAACCCTTCCTGGGAATCCTCTTAGTTTATTTTTTCAAACACATCTTAATATTGTAATGGGCCCATACATGACCACATGCTACAAAGATAGGATAGTGTTGAAATTTGCTTTCTTAGATCAAATCACTAGGGAAGTTTAAAGGTTTTGTAACGGGCCCATACATGCCCACATGATCAATTGTAAGAGCCATATTAAATAAAAAACCATTTATTTAAAACCTAGCAGTAAAATTTAAAAGTTACCTTCATTTAGCACATTCGTAATCAAATATATCAATAATATTAAAATTAATTAATCATAATGAAAAATAGTGCATAAATTTAAATAAGTACCTGAACCTGATGCTATTATCCCTCCTGTTGTCCGCAGCTTGCTTCCTTTCCGCTTCTGCAAAACACTACCCAAACCGTTCCTCCCTACCAACTAGGTAGCTCCCGAGCCCTGGGATATCAATGGATATCCTGGCCCCTGTGCCCAAAACCCCCAGCAACTTCGATGCACTGTGTCAATCCCACTCACAAAATTTCACCTCTCCCTCTACAAATCCGAGAGCTCCCAAAATTCATCCCCAACCTCCGTAGAATGGTCTCCCCTCCAACTCTTTCCCTTCATTATCCCTCCTTCACCGACTCTCCCCCCCCATTTACTCCCTACCTAACCCATTTATTACCCTTATCCCTTCCCGTTAATGCTTTTATCTTCTTGGGATTCATATATTATCCCATGTTGTATATGCAACCATTTTATATCATATACCATTAATCTATTAAATCCATCACGTAAGTTATTAAATGTAGTTTGTAGTTAAATTATTAATTAATTAATTACAATTATATCCTTTAATTAATTAATAACTCACTTACTTAATATCATTAAATCATCTTTGTTTAATTAATACCTTGTTAACACAATAATTCCCTAATTAGTTTTACTTTATAATTTCTTAAACATTTATCCAACTAGGGTCATTACATACACCCACCCTTCAGGAAACTTCATCCCGAAGTTAAGGTATCTTATGGTACAATGGAAAAGAGCATGGTTCACACATTCATAACAGGTAACTGACATTATCAGTAAGTAAGTCAATAAATCTCATACATACTAGTGTATATGTACAAGAAATGCATGTGTAGCTAGTACATACAATTCTCGTGCATGTACTAATAATCAAAACTGTCATCCTTCAGTAATTTATGTATGCATCCAATCCAGTCAGCAAGGCTAGTATTTTATAAAAGACAACAAACCAATCAATTGTTTGAGAAATCCTTTAGTTACTTTTATCCGGTTCAACAATTTTATTTTAAACACTTTGGTTTAGTTACGTAATAATGAATATTCATTTTTTAATTTTTTTTTAAGGAAAAACATTAACTTCCACCACAAGACAGATCTCCATACCTTCTCAACTATTACTACTCATCCTTCCTCCCTAACCTACTTCCATCTCCATTCCTATCCTTCCTCTACTATACTATCTTGGAGCGTCAACTATATTGACCTAACTCCAAATAGAACCCGTAAGTGGAAGTGTTGCTATCTCGACCAAGCTTCCCTAGCAGGCATCTGACAGTCATCATCACATGTCTTGGGGAGCATGAACTAGAACAGTTCTCCCATGACTTCAGGTTTCAGAGGATACACGGTGGGAAATTCCCCCACCCCTCCTAATCATAACTAGGGTCCACACCCTACAATGGAGGATACATGGTGGGAAATGCCTCCACCCCTCCTAACAGAACTAGGGTCCACACCCTATAATGGAATATACAGTGGCACCGCATTGCTGGAGGTTTTGTCATCGTTTATTCGGTTTTGGGCAATGTCATCACCTGAAATCATGCACTAGTCCACATATCATAGCAATGTATCAAAACCAATATAAATTTCTCATACAATATTCATACCATAATGTTTCTCGGCTAGTGGTCCTGATATCCACTTTCATCATCATTATCCCTTGGCTATTTCATAGCCCATAACCTGTAGATTAGTCTGTAACACAAACTCATACATTTCTATGCATTATCATCATGTAATTGCATACTAGCATCATTTCAATTTGGTATCCATGTACCGATAAGTTAACATCAAAGTTTTCCAATTAGAATAGATCTCATAATATCCCATAATTCAATTTCGACACCCATTCACAAGATTATCATTTACTCAAACTAGATTGCATAATATCCAACATCATCCTAATAGCATTTAAACATTCATTTAATTCACATTCTCACAATGTGTCGCA
>ML787104.1:244823-274748 GCA_009831015.1 Picea engelmannii
GACGATAGGCAACGGGTCCAATTTTCTCTTGGATCCTGAATGGTCCTATAAACCGAGGTGACAATTTTGTCCCCTTTCCGAACCATATGGTACTCTTATTAGGCCTGATACGAATGAAAACTTGGTCTCCCACTTCATAACTTCGGTCGGTCTTGTGTGCATCTGCATAGCTTTTCTGCCTATCCTGTGCTTCCTTTAGTCTCCGCCTAATTTGAATCACCTGTTCCTCCATCTCTTGAATCAATTCTGGCCCAACTGTTACTCGGTCTTCTAGTCTATCCCAACTCAATGGCGTTCTGCATGGCCTCCCATACAAAGCTTCGTAGGGTGGCATTCCAATGGAACTATGATAACTGTTATTGTAGGAAAACTCTACTAAAGGTAGGTACTTCTCCCACTGGGTTTGATTATCCATTACATACATCCTAAGCATGTCTTCCATGACTTGATTTACCCTCTCATTCTACCCATCTGTTTCAGGATGATAAGTTGTGCTTAAGTTCAACTGAGTCCCCAACGTTGACTGTAAACTTGTCCAGAACCTAGAAGTGAATCTAGAGTCCCTATCTGAAATGATCTTCTTAGGTATCTTGTGCAAACGGATAACCTCGCTTACAAACACATGTGCCACATCAGTGACATCGTAAGTGTCTCTAACCAGAATAAAATGAGCACTCTTGGTTAACTTATCCACTATTAAAAGAATGGCATTGTGTCTATGAGATGTGAGCAGCAACCCTACAAAAAAATCCATAGAGATGACTTCCCATTTGGACATAGGAACATCATGTGGTTGTAGGAGGCCTACCTGGTGATGGTGTTCGACCTTCACCTGTTGACACTCTAGGCATTTGGCAACGAAATGGACTACATCGCGCTTCATGCCCACCCAGAAGAAGAGCTTCTTCATATCTGCGTACATCTTCTTCACTCCTGGATGCACACAATAAAGTGATCTATGGGCTTCCTTCAGTATGATGCTTCGAATATCCCCATTCTCAGGGATGTAAATCCTTCCTCGATATCTTAACAATCCGTCTGTTTCCAAACTATATGCTTCATACTTTGGATCTAACTGCCTCCCGCTCTGGAGGTTTGAAGTAACCTTTAAATACCAACTGTCTCCTTGGAGTTGTTCCAACACACGTTCCCTCATATTGACCTTTAAGGTTACCAAGAAGAAGATACGTGGTCTCCTACTCAAGGTATCTGCAACCACATTTTCCTTTCCCTTGATGTACGATATACCAAAATCGTACTCACTCATAAACTCACTCCATCGCCTTTGCCTGGCATTCAGATCTCTTTGAGTGAAGAGATGTTTTAAACTTTGATGGTCCATTTTGAGCTCAAAGTTTCTCCCAACAAGATAGTTCCTCCAAAGTTTCAAAGCTAGCATTACAGCCGCTAACTCTAAATCATGAGTTGTGTATAACTCTTCGTGCTTCTTCAACTTCCTTGACGCATAAGCTATCACTCCTCCATCCTGCATTAGCACAGCTCCCAACCCTTGCTTCGAGGCATCCGTACAGACCATGAAGTCCTTTTCCATATCCGACACTTGTCGAATTGGCGCACTAGTTAGTAACCTCTTAAGCTCAATGAATGCACTTTCACATTCTTCTGTCCATTCATACCTGACCCCCTTACGCTGCAAGGTGGTGATGGGTTTCGCTATTTTTGGAGAATCCTTCTACAAATATCCGGTAATAACCCGCTAGCCCCATGAAGCTTCTCACCTCATGGGCATTTTTCGGCACTGGCCATTCCATAATGGCCTTTACCTTTTCTAGGTCCACAGAGATTCCTTCGCCGGAAATAATATGACCTAAATAGTGGATTTCTTTCTGGAAGAAGGAACACTTCGACAACTTCCCATACAATTTGTTCTCTCTAAGGAAGGACAACACTATTCGTAAGTGTTCCTCATGTTCTCTTTCATTCTTGGAATAGATGAGGATGTCATCTAAAAAGACTTGTACAAAACGGTCTAAGTACTTCCGGAATACGCCGTTCATGAGGCTCATGAATATTGCTGGCGCATTGGTCAATCCGAAAGGTACTACAACAAACTCGTAATGTCCAAACTGAGTTCAGAAGGCCGTTTTTGGGATATCACCTTCCTTAATCCTTAATTGATGATACCCTGATCGCAAATCAATCTTTGAGAATACCGTCGCTCCTTTCATCTGGTCGAAGAGGTCATATATTCACAGCATCGGGTACCTATTCTTCACTGTAGCATGGTTCAAGTCCCTGTAGTCTATACATAGTCGTAAGGATCCATCCTTCTTCTTTACAAAAATTATCGGTGCGCCCCAAGGTGAGACACTAGGTCTTATTATCCCTAAGTCCAGTAACTCCTTCAACTGCATTTGCAACTCACAAAGTTCTGGCACTGTCATCTGATACAGAGTCTTGGAAATTAGTTCTGCACCAGGTTTTAGCTCAATGGTAAAATCAAGCTCCCTCTCAGGAGGTAACCCTGGTAACTCGTTCGGGAAAACATCTTGAAATTCTGACAATACCGGATACTGATCCAATGAGGGTCCCTTCCTTTCATTCACTACTTCCACTATATAAAGTCAACACCCTTGCCTCAAGCATCGCTTAACCTTCATAGTGGATATAAAGCATAGCGACACTTTTCTTTGTACACCCTAGATATCTATTGGTCTTCCTTCATCATCGACACAAAGCACCCTCTTTGCGAAACAATCTACCAAATCTCGATGAGCTGATAACCAATCCATTCCAATGATTAGGTCATACACCCCAAGAGAAGTGGCGTATACCTTTAACCTGGTAGTACACACTCCCAGGTCTACTATACAATTATCGACACTAGGTCCTACTACTTCTTTTTCCCCCGAAGCCATCTCGACTTGTTTAAAGTCATTGTGCTCGTAGGCTGCCAACCCACTCTTTTCTAATGCAGATGGTGAAATGAAACTATCTGTCGCACCAGAATCAAAAAAAATCTTAACATTGACATGATTTAGCGTACCTGATGACTCCACCACCGTGGATTGATGTTCGGCCTGGCGGTTATTAGCTGTTGCGTAAATATGGTGGCTGCTACTCGCTCTCCCCATCGGTGCCTTTCCTTCTCTATACACGAACCCTGATTGTAACTCTGGGAAGTCATGCTGGTAATGGGGTCCCCCGTACCCCCAACAGGTAACACGAGATTGAACCTATGCATTGTTATGTGACTGTCTCTGAAATGAGTTCCTTCCCCTGGAACCCCTGCCCCTACTCGTTGTTCCCTGAGATGGTCGTGGTCCTGTCTGCACCATTGGTGATGAACGAGATTCTACACTCGCTGCCATTGAAATCCCTATAGCTACTGTCCTTGGCGTGATTATGTTACCATATGGTGGTGGCCTTGAGCCCCCTCCCCTAGGAAATGTCCTCGGGGCCTTTCCTACAAACCCCGGTCGATGTGGAAATGTCGGTCTTGTACCCCCGGTTAAGTTCATGTGTTCTTCTGCGTAACGCGCATTTTCCACCACCTCCACTACTGAAGACGACTTCCACATCCTCACCATAGCTCTTATCTTAGGGTTCAACTCATAGACAAAGCGCTCTTCCTGTCGTTGGTCGTTATCCATATATGACACATATTTGACCAGTTCCATAAATCTGATCTCATATTCTTCTACCATTCTGTTTCTCTGTACTAAGGCATGAAATGCCCCTACCTGTTGTTCCTTATATTATACCGGTAGATATTTCCTCCGGAACCTCTCCTCGAAAAGTTCCCAAGATACTGTGTCTGGGGTAAGGTGTAGTTGTCTTTCCAGGTTTCCCCACCAGTTCAAAGCACTATTTCTTAACTGAAAAATGGTGATCTTTGCCTTTGAGTTGGATGCATTGTCCCTTAAGGAAAAACACCTGGTCATGCCTTCCAACCAGGCTTTCGCGCGTTCGCTGGCGCGACCCCCGACAAACTCCGGAAGTTTGATCTTCTGCAATTCCCGTGTGATGTCTTCAGGTGGAGGTCCTCCCCCTAAATCCCTTGATGCTTCTGGATTACCCATTCCAGACGGTGGGGGTTCCACTTCAGTCCCTGTCGGCTGTCGCCCCTTTAAAGTCTCATTGATGGCTTCCAACGAGTGCAGTATGAGGGCTAGTTTGGGCGATGGTGGTGGTGGCGTTGGCGGTGTTGGCGGTGCTTGCGACGACGCTCCCCTACCTCGACTTCCTCAAGTCCTGACCAAAGTTGTCAGGGTGAGTTCCAGGATGTTTCAAATTGGTGCTACTTAAACTTAGAAACAGGTTTAGGCATAAGTTTTCTTTACTTGTCTGTAAACAGACATTACTCCATTAGGGGATTGGCTAGGTTAGGGTTAGGTTTAATCATCTAATCTTAGTTTCTCCGCCCCTACGAAAAGAACTATTGATTCCCTTACCCTGTAGCTACGTTAGCCTTGCGCTTCACTCACCACTTCCTATGCTTACTCTCCTAGTGCATATGTCGCCTCCTTACCACTTGTCCTAGTCTAAGCCTTTTAACTTTTCGCATACTACTTGATTAAAGTGACTTCCGACCTTATGTTTATTAATTTACGCCGATACGCGTACACCTATTGACAATGGGCACAATTAATTATCTTTTAATCTTAATTAACCTTAAACCCTGATCTGATGGCTATGCATTGAAGATGCTGGCATATTCTTAGTCGTCCTCCAAAATCAATGGGTCACATTTATCGTTCATAACTTTCTTTCATTTATCACAACATCTGTTAACATGTTTACTTTTTAACATTTACCTAATCACATAAAAGAAAGAATTTGTTGTAAGGTTATATAATTACCACGTTTAATGATTAAATAGGATTAAACTGCGGCAACTGAATAATCGTCCACAACTGCCAGCCACATTTCGGCGTTCACCAATGCTATGTACCTTTCGGCATTAGTGTTCTTCTTAAGACGTCGCGTTGAGCACATACGTCCCTTTGTGGGCTCCTCCATTTATGTCTTTGGCGCTTGATAGCTTGGCATGTGACCTGTATGGCTCTAAAAGGTGCTTGATAGCTTGGCATGTGGTCTTGGGTATGACAATTAAAATATTTAAATGTGAAATTATTTGTAAAAGAAACAACGCATGGCGCGTTGGTAGGGCGGCCATTGTCAAAGCTTTGCATGGTGGGGAGGTTCGGGGTTCAAATCCCACGGGCTCCATTTAAATTTATACTTATCCCTATATTACTCAAACCTAACTAATATTTTATTAATCTTTTAATAAAATTAATAAAGTTAATTAGTTTAATTAATTATTAATTAAACTTTATTAATTTCATAATTATACTTTATTATTTATTTATTTAAATAAATACGCTAGTGTAAATTTAAATTGTAAAACTAAGATTTAAAATAAATAAATAAAAGAAATTTAATTATTCGAAATGAAAATTTAATTATTAAAAAAAAACGCATTATCTGGCAGCCTTTAAGGTCAGTCTCGGCATGAGGCCCACGTGCCCGGCCTCCAACTCTCACTACCAAACACCTAAGCTCGCCTCTTTCCTTGGCTTTGCGTTCTACTTCGTTGCCTCCTTCATTTTCCTAGTCTGCCAGGGTTGTTATTCATGAGATGAAATCACAAGGGTTTAGAAAGAAGGCCATGGCTGCGGCGATCCTCACGCTTCTGGTAGATGTTTTGGCCACCCAATATGGTGAAACCAGGCCCGCTTTAACAGGCTAATGATATTCGATCAAGTGTTTTTGGCATTTCTACGTATCGTGTAAACCAACGAGAGGTAATAAATGATGTCATGAGTGGAAGAGATGTGGTTGTAATAATGGCTGCAGGTGATGGAAAGCGTCTTTGTTACTAGCTTCCTGCCTTTCTTTGATAGAAATTGTTGTAAGTATTCAGAACAAGCTACTAAAATACTGTATCTCAATTTTTTTTTTGAATTGCATTTTAATGTTCTTTCTCTCAGTTGTGTGCACTTTGGAGCTGTAGAAGCATATTCTGTTTTGAAACTTACTGGACTGGCGCTAACTTGCAACATAATTTCTCTCACGAGGTATGGTTATTTTCATAAGATCGTTAATTTTGGGCACTGCTCTGCATGTTTTCTATATGCTGTCCATGCACGAGTATGTACCCACCCGCCTATCCATCTAGCCCCCTCTTTATATGATATCCCATCCATATCATATCCATACTTCTCCAAAAAAATTGGAGTCTGTATCAGATACTCTATCCATATCAGTACCAGTGTCCATATCTTTCCCTTCAGATGTATTGCATGGATTATATTTGATGATTTTCTTTTGGTTTCTGGTATTTTTTTTTTTGGAATGATGGCTACTATTATTTAATTAAACTCACAAATCTGAGCAGTCATGTTCATTTCTCTTATATTTTTAATACGTTCTTTTCAACAGAGAAACAAATTCCATATTAGGACACAATAATTAGACCTACAGTTCTATGAATGTAGACTTCATGTTATATTTCATCTCTGAATAGCATTTAAAAAATATTTGAGAGGGAAATAACATGATCAACTTCTGGCAATGGTAGATGATCTGGGCGAGTTTTACATTAAGTATTATGTCACAGAGGTAAATTTGACCACGATTTTCTCGAGTTCGAATTCCGTCCTGATGGCAACTTCCACTATGCAAACAATTCATACTGCAAGAACGATAGCGTCATCTGCAAAGAGGTTTTTCTTACTCGGGTTGTTCTCAGGGAATGATGACAGCTCATTGCTGAAAGCGAGCCATGTTTTTTTTTTTTTTTCATCTTATTTCCAAATTTTCCATGGTGTTGGAGTGAAAACCCTAGCACATTAAAACACTAATTAAATTTGGGCTTCCTTCAGATAGTGAAGGAAGACGATAAAAACTGGCCTGAGCCCAATAGGGTTGGTCGCCATGAGCTGGAAATTGTTATGGAGAACAAGCACTGTCAAAAGCTCTTGTTATTTACTCTGTGTTCTCATCTCCAGCAGTGGCTGAGCTCATGACTGAGGATTACAAATTTTGGGTCGCTTTTTCGGCTCAATCGTGTTCAGGGCCAAATAACGAAACGCCTAATGGGAGGAAATAACTCCAATTCCTTTGTCGGCTATTCTTTTTATATGTGTTACAACCCTGGTATTTAATTAGGGTTTCATGAAATTTTCTCTGTTAGGAGTTGAATTTTCCTATTGTGCTGCAAAGAAATATAGTTAGTGAATTTTAGTTCTATGCTTCTTGGCATTGGCATCTATCTGGTCAAAAGTTTTTCTGTTAATTATTAAAAGTTTAAAATGTTCCTATCCTTTTATGTTAAATGGTATTGTATTGAGATAATAGGTTTCTTGTGTAAAACGTTTTGTATATATTCCATTTACAAATTAATTGCCATGCCCATGGACCTTTTGCTTCCACTAGGTTTTGTTGGAGAAAATCGCAGGCAAACCTATCTAATTACTCGGTTAGTTGAGTTGGCAATTGATGTAAATCACCTACCTACCTTCTAATGATTGGGAGCTATCAGTGAAGCCTATCCTATTGTACAATGCCCTGCATGCATTATTAAAGTGTGCCAGCACTAAATTCTTAGCATTTGCCCTCAAATTTGTCATTCATGGGCTGGTGGAAATATTCAGTGGCACTTTTAAAACTGTTTCCGTGTACACTGACAGCTTCTCAAATTCTCTAGTGCAAACCTCCTTATTTCCTTTGAAGATTTATCCCAAGAATAATAGCACAGCTAAAATTGATCTCGTTATCCCTACCTAAACCACAATTTCCAATTAAATCTCTATTGGGTTTTTCTCTTTTTTTTTTTATCTCCTTCAATTTTATGAAATGATGATGGGCAATCCTTTTGCCTGTTTGAAAAAAATATTGTTCAATTCAACATGGTTCTATTGTTTTTTTCTTCAACAGCGTAGACATTGAGTGATTATGTGCCCAGTACTCACTGGCCTTCCATGTTCCGCTTTCCATGTGCAATTCCTACACATTGTCTCTCTTTCTTCTTGCTCTTTTTCTTATTTTTATACATAAATATACATATAGTAGTGAGGGATTTTGGTCAAGTAATGATTTTAGTAGTAATACCATCTATTTTCCTCGTTGTAGATCAATTTAGAGTAGAATGAGAAAATTCGTCGATGGGGTTTCTTCCACGCATCAAATTCTCGCTCTATTTAGCTAGGGAAATGTAAGTTCTATGTTTCTAAGTATGTTTCATGGAGAAGTAGAGGAATAAGCAATAAATAAATGTAAAATGAAAAAACAAATTTCCTTCATATTCCTAGAATAATTCAATCCAATTCTAGCCAAACTAAACCCCTTATTTAGTCCCTTGGTTCCAGATTTGAACCAGGGCTCTGATACCAAATGTAAGAACCGTATTAAATAAACAACCATTTATTTAAAACCTAGCAGTAAAATTTAAAAGTTACATTCATTTAGCACATTCGCAATCAAATATATCAATAATAATAAAATTAATTAACATAATGAAAAATAGTGCATAAATTTAAATAAGTACCTGAACCTGATGCTATTATCCCTCCTGTTGTTCGCAGCTTGCTTCCTTCCCGCTTCTGCAAAACACTACCCAAATTGTTCCTCCCTGCCAACTAGGTAGCTCCCTAGCCCCAAGATATCAACGGATATCCTGGCCCCCGTGCCCAAAACCCCCAGCAACTCCGGTGCACTATGTCAATCCCACTCACAAAATTTCACCTCTCCCTCTACAAATCCGAGAGCTCCCAAAAATCATCCCCAACATCCGTCAAATGGTCTCCCCTCCAATTCCTTCCCTTCCTTATCCCTCCTTCACCGACTCTCCCCCCCCCCATTTACTCCCTACCTAACCCATTTATTACCCTTATCCCTTCTCGTTAATTCTTTTATATTCTTGGGATTCATATATTATCCCTTGTTGTATACGCAACCATTTTATATCATATACCATTAATCTATTAAATCCATCACGTAAGTTATTAAATTTAGTTTGTAGTTAAATTATTAATTAATTAATTACAATTATATCCTTTAATTAATTAATAACTCACTTACTTAATATCATTAAATCATATTTGTTTAATTAATACCTTGTTAACACAATTAATTCCCTAATTACTTTTACTTTATAATTTCTTAAACATTTATCCAACTAGGGTCATTACATCAATCTAGGATAGTTTCAAATCTTTTCTTAGATTACATCATAATAGGGAGTTAAAGGGATAGTAACGGACCCACATGTCCACATGCTAGCTTCCTAGGGACTTTTGAATTACGCAAAGTTGTACCAAAGGCACTTAGTTAATTAGGTAATCAACACTTGTAAGGACCAAGCGAAGTCCACATGAAGCAAGGTGACACCTAATTCACTAAAAGTTGGCACACTTTCACTCACACACAAAAGTCACTTATTACTCACATAGCTTCTTATTGAAGCATGGAGGTCAAAGTAAGTTTCCTCCAAAGGGATTCCGAAGACACCCCACTCTTTTCTTAATGAAACTATCCACTCCCATTTTAATTCAACGAGGTTGGTTCACACCCCCAACCTCTCAAAACAACTGCATCTAAATTTTTTCTAAAAACTCACTAAGTTTTCCTCCACAGGAGGTGCCAAAAGAATTTTTTTAGTCTAGGTAGGATTTTGGGGATAGGCATCCAAATAAATCCTCGTTATCTGGTTCTCACATTGCCAAAACCATAGAAGTTGTCAAATAGAGAACTGAAAATCCTCCAAGTCAAGTGTTCCTAACACCATAAGGCAGGGAGATACTCGTGAAGGGTTGAAGGCTGAGGTCCAGTTGTTATGTGTGTCCCCCTTTGAGGCATGCACCTCTTGGACGGGATCCAGCCCGTGACCCATTTCTTAGGCCGAAAATCTAAATGTCACACTTTGACCGAGGTACCTAGTGACCAAATTTTAGGACATCTACTCAGGTAGAAATTGTGGGCTGCAATTGCACCTTGATTGGATTTTGTGTGGCTATTGAGAAATATCGCCATCTCTTTTGAGATATTCCCCCTTTACCCCTCATTTATAACCAATTATTTCATCCTTTACTAGTTTCTCTTCCGGTGACTTCAGACCCCACTGTTGAGTACTATTGGAAGGTCTAGTACTATTTGAAAGGAAGGACATTACATATTCTAGGACACGAGCATTTGTTTTATTTGATTCCCCACATGGACAAAACCCACTTATCCACATATATGCTTCTTTTTCAAAACACTTTATGTATGATGCACTTCTGACTACATTTTGATTTGGATATATATATTGTGTAAAGTTCAAAATTTTCAACACAAAGGCTCTTGTTTCTTTATTACTCTCACCACCATTTGCACACATTCACTCAGCTAGTCAGACATCATAGGGGACCCACATAATCCCCATCATTCACGACACTTGCTAAACCTCCCTCCTATCTTAGGGGGAGTGTCTGGTCTTGCCC
The DNA here is from genome assembly GCA_009831015.1 of Picea engelmannii. NCBI lineage: Eukaryota > Viridiplantae > Streptophyta > Pinopsida > Pinales > Pinaceae > Picea > Picea engelmannii. The sequence goes on from ML787104.1 coordinate 255,272, forward strand.
ACTCATCGACACCACCTTCACACACTCCTGTGAGTGCTATTGTTTTAGGATAATCTTTGCTTGGTTCCACATTACTTGGGTCCACTTCCCAAGGTTCTTCATCCACTCGCTCTCCTTTACATGGAAGTGGGGGACCAACTTCCTCTCAAGGGGGAAGTACCAACCCACCTAGCCCCCCTCAAGGGTCAGGTTCACAACACACTTACACCATGGCTAGAGATAATCCTCCCCCCCCCACTACAGATGCCATATTTGGCCTCTCTCAACATACCCAATCTAAGAAAACTTACCAATGATCCTATATTGCATGACCCCACATGGCCTGCAATGCCCACCAAACTACCTTCAGACATACCCAAATTTGAAGGAAAGGCAGGAGATGACCCTGCTAACCATGTCATGACCTTTCACCTATGGTGCTCTTCCAATAGCATTATGAATGATTCCATCAGACTCCAATTATTTCAACGCACACTCACTATCCCATCGGCCAAATGGTACGTAGATGAAAAATCAGGGTCCCACGCTACTTTTGAATCCTTGGCCAAAGCATTTTTTACCTTCTTCCAACTACCAATCCACCATGACAATGGTCTAGAACTACTCTCTAATTTCAAAAAAACCTCAGCCACACATATCGCTGATCACATTCATGAGTCGCATAGGCGACGTGGTTTTTGCAAAGAAGAAACCACCAAACAACAGAGTCTTGAATGGTTTATTAGATCACTTGTCTCTCTCCTCGGTAAGGATGTAGCTTCCAACTTCCCTCAATCTGAAGAGGAAGCCATCAGTAAGGCTAAACAGTATGACCTCATCTATGCAAAGTCAGGGTACTTATACACTATACTTCTTGACCTCCCAAAACCTGTGCCATTTGGCCAAGATAAACCTGGGATGTCTCACTCAGCAGACAGACTGATTGGTAACACCACTCATGATGGTCCACAACCCCAACAATCACCAATGTATGGAACACCTAAATATCCATCGGCATATGGGGGCACCTCTTATTACCCCCCACCCCCTTATCAACAACCATACCCTGTTTCTATGCCTCCACCCATCAGTGGGCCACCGCCGACAGCCCCCATACACACACCTATTCAAACAAGTTTTGGTACCCCCTCTACCTCAACTTATAGTACTAGAGAAAGCACCACGCCTTCCTATGTACCTTATAGAGTGTTACCCCCATAGAATTTGTACTTTCCATTTCCTGGCCCCCCACAACCCATGGCTCCCCCACATCCTCATGCTGGGGTGAATTTTGTTCAACCCTCTCCTGTTCAACAATATCAAAATTTCGAACAGTTGAATACGGAAAATCCGACCCATACGTCGAACAATGCCAAAAATAAAGGATGAAACAAGAACAACAACAACCCAAGTCAAGGTAGGAATCAACCCTAGCAAAACCAACCTACTAGGGGAAACCAGAACCAACGGAATCAAAACCCCTAGGGGGGCAATAATAATAGGTGTCAAGGGAGAAATAACAATACTATTAAAACCAACTTCCCTTATGCCCTTTGCGGTGAGTTTGGTCATTACACTCATCATTTCCCCCAAATCACTGATTTCAAATGGTTGAAAGACTCAGGCAGTCTACCCCATCCTCCAGCACTGCCTACCCCTTAGCAGGTACCACAACAATACGTGCAACAACCCCCCCCTTCCGTGCTGGAAAATCCTATTCCACACCAAGGTGTGATAAACACCCAACAAGATGCACAACACCCCCCACCTCAGGTGGTAAAGTACCTCAACCCCAACAATCTAGCAAATCGCACAATCCTCCTCACTATTGAGGAACAAATCCTTCTGCAAACAAGTAACCGTTAATATCATGCACCCATTGAGTCTCCTCCCATCCCTCCAGAGACAAACCCTACACCAATGGGACCCTTGTTGGTGATCCCTCGCCCTAACATAGAGCCACCTCTTCGCAACCCTCACATTCCATTACACAGGAGTGTCCACAACCCATAGGCTAGGGCAGCTCATAATTACAGTTTGGTTGATGACTTAGCACAATCCCTGGCTGCCATGTCAGTCTTAGAAGTCCTTCAAACGTGTCCCACTCAATGGAAATATTTACTTTTTTCCTTGGGGGCAGTCGACCCTGCAAATAATCGACTCATTACATTTGATCTCGACAGTGGAGAACCTCACCTTCCCACCTTGATCGCTTTTCAAATCCCAGTAAAAATATGGAACAACACAGTTCATCGGTGTATCATCGATGAAGGTGCATCTACATGCATTATGTCCAAATCTGTATGGCAGAAACTTGGTTCCCCCGAACTCATACCCTCTTCCATCACCTTACGAGATTATGATGGATGACCATCCTCTCCTAAAGGGCTCTTCCAAAATTTCCCCGTAGAAATCAGGGGCAAAACCATTCTCATCGACATCGAAGTTATCGATGCCCCAATTGATTATAATATCCTGTTTGGTTGTAGCTACATGTACGCTATGAAGGCAATTGCCTCTTCCATCTTTCGAATAATGATGTTCCACCACAATGGGAAGATCGTTACCATTGACCAAGTCTCACATTATGAGCCTAACCCATCTGCCAATATCGATAACATTCTTCCTCTCATCCACACGAGTCATGACGCATACCCACTCGTCAAGATGGGCCCTGGAATTTTCAAAGATCCATCATTGTTAGGAACTTACCATGGAGCACCACCGCTCCTTCATCCTTCCAATCAAGTATGCATCGTATCATCTAATGAAACTCACACAGAGGATACCCTTCCTCCTAAGGAGGCTTCTATCATATCTGACATCCCACTAGTCATAGAACTTCTCCCTCAAGAGCCTCCTGTGAACTCGTCGACCCCACCAATCCATGATTTCACCTCTCCCCAAGGACATATCCTAGTTTGGGAGATAGTTCCCCAAGCCATCACCCAAATCCCCTTCTCTTACCCTCCACCAAGCATCTAAGCTTTCTAAGTAGCCGCAATGCTTACCCTACCTAATATGGTGTTAGCAATTCCAGTTTGGTATTTACATCCACTAGAGATGGTCCCTCGACCATCCCTTCACCCCCAAAGGGAAGGAATCCCAATGAAAATTCCCATACTTACTACCACTATACCCTTTACACCTCCACTCACTACCCCCCCTGCCACAACTGGAGACAGGAGAAAGAAGAAGGAGCCCACAACTCCACTTTCTCTATGCATCCAACCCCCTTGTGCGCTATGTGAGAAAGATGGACACCAAACCAACAACTATCGATCTCTATCAGAGTTACGGAATTTGATTCCACTCAATCAAACTCCCTCAACACTCACCAATATCGCCAGTACTACCGCTACCACCCCCCATTCAAGTAGTAAAAGGTTGCACACCAAATTTGCTTGCGCTATATGTTCAGAATATGGCCATTATACCCACCATTTCCCAGCACTACCACGCTTATGGTAGACATTAGCCACAGTACGCCAAAGCTTCCAAAGCAACCCCAGTCCAGCTACATCATCCTTATCAACAATCACCAACATCCGTTATGTCACAACTTCAGTCAATGAATGTATGAGATGCCCTTGCTCTCTATGTGAATCATTAGATCATTTTACATACCAATGTCCTATGATCATTAAATATAGGCAATGCCAATTGACCCTGCTTCAATGACCCACAGAGTCGATAGCTGACCTTACCTCGTCACTAGAGGTTCTTCATGTCATTTCTCCCAAACCCAAGGCCCTTCCAATGCCTCCATGGTTCTTAGATGACTTATCTAAGGATTCACCCCCCAACCCCCCCAACTCTCCCACTCATTTCCCTACATAAATTTTACACCCAACTACCACAAGTACTCCTCAGTACTTCAATATTTGGTTTATGTCAAGCAAACCATCACCAACCCCTCACGTCATTCCCCCTACTTCTTCATCACCAGGGGGTAGCCACACGACCACAATCACCAATATCACTCTTCATGACCCCTTGTATTCCTGTCACTTCCACTGTGATGAGGAAATACTCGAAGATTTAAACAACCCGGACTACCCATGGGATGCGCTACACCACCGCACACTCTTCTTTCCAAAGGAATCCCCCACGCCTCCTAACCAACACCCCATCTATGCGATCAAAACCAAGGATTTTATCCCATCAGGGCCTATCGACTGGTTCAAAAACCCCATTCCAGCCCCTGATGTTTTTGAAGAAGGAAACATGGCCAACATTTCCCCGACCATTAAAATCGACATTTCCATAAAAAATGGCGTCATCGAGGAAATCACCATTGGAGTTTCTTGCACTCCTCAAGAAATCACCGCCTATAAAGCCCTCTTCCAAGAATATCAGGATATTTTTTCCTGGTCATACACGGAAATGTCTGGACTCAATCCCTCTATCGTCGAACATCGCATCGACACCTGGCCCGACATTACACCAGTTCGTCAAAAACAACGACCGCTACACCCATCCAAAGCAGCGGCCATCAAAGCTGAAATTGACAAATTACGCTCTGTTGGGTTCATTTACCCCATCGCTTATACATCAAGGGTTTCCAACCCTGTACCCATTAACAAAAAACAGGGCACTATCCGCGTCTGCACAGACTTTCATGATCTCAATCACGCATGTTCCAAATACAACTTTCCAATGCCTTTCATCGATCAAATTATCGATGACTGCGCAGGCCATGAGGCTCTATCCTTCATGGATGGGTTCTCTGGTTATAATCAAATTCAGATTCACCCAACCGATCAGTACAAAACTTCATTCACTACCCCTTGGGGTACTATTGCATATCTTTTCATGCCTTTTGGCTTAAAGAATGCTGGAGCAACTTTCCAATGGGCTATGACATACATTTTTCATGATCTGGCTCATATCATCCTCGCATACTTGGACGACCTCACAGCTCGATCCAAGAAACACACCCAACATCTTGATAATTTACGAATCATCTTCCAACGGTGTCATTAGTACAACATCCGCTTGAATCCCCTCAAGTGTGTTTTCTATGTCACCATAGGGAGCTTCCTCGGCTTCATCGTTTCCCAAAGAGGTATTACCGTGGACCCCCTCAAAGTCCAATCTATCACCGAAATTCCACCTCCCCAGAATTTACAGCAACTACAGAGTCTCCAAGGAAAGGCTAACTTTCTATGACGATTTGTCCCCGACTACACCATTCACGCACACAGTTTCCTTCGCTTACTACGTCACGACATCCCATTTCACTGGGATGCACATGCCCAAAATTCATTTGACGATCTTAAAATGGCGCTCTCCAACGCCCCTTTAATTAGTGCACCTGACTACAATTGCGACTATATCCTCTACGTATCAGCATCAGCTGTTTCAATAGCAGGAGTTCTCATTCAGCTAGGTGATGACAATCGTGAGCATGTCATTTATTACATTAGTAAAAACCTCTCAAGGCCACCCTTGAAGTATAAACATGAAGAAAAACTAGCTCTTACAGTCGTCCTCGGAGTTCAGAAACTGCGTCACTACATTCTGCTTCACACCACTAAGGTTGTAGCAGATTCCAACCCAATGCAATACTTGCTCAGTCATCGGCAAATTAACGGAAAATTTGCTCGATGGATTGTTATCCTTCAGGAGTATGATCTTGAATTCTCAACACCCAAGAGCAAGAAAGCCCTCGTTCTCACCGAATTTGTCATGGCCCTCCCCTCTGACACAACTAGTGCCCCCGTCAATACTAACTTTCTTGACGAACAACTCTTTTACATCACTTCGAATGATCCTTGGTATGGAAACCTCCTCGTCTACCTTTGAACTCAAAAATTCGGTAACCACCTTTCACCAAATGATCGTCGTCGTATTCGCCACTAGCCCCCCCACTACCTCCTCCTCGGAGACATCTTATACTGGCAAGGGGTCGAAACCATTCTTCGTCGATGCCTAACCATCAACGAAGCCGATAGAGTCTTGAATGACTGCCACAGTGGCGCATGTGGGGGCCATCTTTCAGGAATATCCACTGCTCAGAAGATTATCCGAGAAGGTTTCTTTTGGCCTACCTTGTTTCATGATTGTATTCACGCTGTGAAACGATGCGAGAAGTGTCAGCTTTACGCCAACAAAGCCTGAGCACCACCTTCTCTTCTTCATCCAGTCATCACTGTTGGCCCTTTTTGTAAATGGGGCATCAACTTCATGACTTTTAATCCCCCCTCCAGCAATGGTCACAAATACATTGTTGTCGCAGTCGATTACTTCACCAAATGGGCAGAAGCTATGCCCACCTTAAACAACACTGTTGACACTACAACACATTTTTTCTTTAACCATGTCATATCTTGCTTTGGAGTACCACTCCAACTTGTTTCCGTTCACGGGAAGCACTTCGAGAATGATATTTTTGTCGAACTCTCATCTCGGTTAGGATTCTCTCACGAGTTTGCCTCACCATATTACCCTCAGTCTAATGGATAGGTCGAAGCATTTAACAAGGTCCTCAAGACCATGTTACAATGCATGGTTAATAAACATAAGACCAATTGGCATCATATGTTATTTTCCACGCTATGGGCTTACCATATGGCTGTGAAAACAACTACTGGTTTCACACCATTTCACCTAATCCATGGGGTTGAGGCCACTCTTCCCATCGAGTGCGAAATTCCCACCTTACACACTGCAATTGATCTATTAACCGACACTACTCCAATGGAGCAGTGTTTTCTAAACTTAGAGTCTCTAGATGAAGATTGTTGATGTTCATTACAAAACAATGAGGTAGCTAAAAAATGATCCAAGGCTACCTTTGATCAACATGTCAACCTTCGCTCATTTCGCGAAGGCGACCTCATCCTGACTTACGATATCGCTCATGATACATTTAGCCATGGAAAATTCAAGTCACTCTGGCATGGCCCATACATTATCCAATATTGCCTCACCAAAGGTGCATACATCCTGGCCTCTCCCAAAGGCCTCTCTCTCAAAGAACCTGTCAACGGGTTATACTTAAAGAAATTTTATGCTTAAAACGTAGTCATTCTACTTTAGGTTCTTTCTTTTATAGTGTTTTTAATCTTTTTTCCATCCCTCATGTCTAAACTATCATTTTTGCTATTGACAGATGCTTCCTCCACCAACCTACCACATTGGTTACACCGACAGTGCCAGCCATTGGACACAAAATATCGCTTCGGCTGCTTGGGCTCTCTACACCCCCTCACATGAAATTCTTCATTCGAGCGGCATATGTTTGGGTTCAGTGACCAACAACCAAGTCGAATACACTGTCGTCATCGACCTCCTGGCCGATGCCCAGCATCATCGTATTCATCACCTTAGTGTCTTCCTTGACTCTCAACTAGTCGTTGTCTAGCTCAACAATGTGTACCGCGTAAGTGATCCTTGCCTCTTTCTCAAATACCTGCAGGTTAGATTTTTGTCTCAACATTTTGATTCCATTACATTTACACATATTCCAAGACAATTGAATCAAATTATATATAACCTAGCTAGTATTGTGTTAGACTGGCATATATCACATCAACCTACCTCTACACATACATAAACATATCAACAACCTGTCACAGCATATATAGATTAGACATCATCAACACATTGACAAAACACATGTAAACACCACATAGATCTCAAAAATGTATACTCATGTATATATCGAAAGGTCCACAATGCCATCCAAATGTTTACATACAAAAATACATGTATTTGCAGGCCAGTGAAGCACCTCAGTACAAAATGGGCTCACCAGCCTATATACAAAAAATACATCAATACATAGAGCACCACCGCCTACCCCTCCCTCAGGCAGTGGTTTCCCACCCCCTACTGGTCCCTCCTTCCCTGGAGGTAGTTTTCCGGTCATCATAGCACTAGCTACCGCTGCCTGTCATACCACGGCCTGCCAAGGCGGTGGAATCCCCACACACTACTCCAGGATGCCCTCATCCTAAATGCGAGACCATATGCCCTTAGGCACACCCTGTAACACCGCCTTCAAGTGACAGAGTATGTCCTCAAAATATACTCCGACATCCACCAGAGGAGCATGTGATGGCCCAGCACCAAAGTCATCAAACCGACATCTCCTCGCTTCTCTCTTCAGATCAGCTGGTCTCGCTGTGGAATCATCACACTGTTGTCTCTCTCCAACCCGTAGCCTTCTCTGCGGCTATCTCTACAACTCCACCTCGCATCCGCGAGGTGCCACATCTTCACATACAAACAAACAAAAAATAGTATCATCATCTATATCATACATGTATATCCTTCTATCTCATAAAAACATATATATATAAATCATCAACATACCTCGATGGTCAAAAACCTCCCCTGGAGGCAACAACATGTCTGGATCCTCCCGAAAGTCAACCCTAGCATACAGGTACCGCAATATCACCTGTGGCATATTCCGCCACACCTGCATCACCTCAGCAGTAAAGAAGTGGCCACCCTCACCACCACCATGGCGAAGCAAAACAGTCAACCACCACTTTAGTCGCGGCTCTCACGCCCTAGGCGCACCCAATAAAATCCTCGGGTGCAACATAGGCACCCTCTCCAGAAACCAAGCCACTAGGATGGACCCGAAGGAAAACTCTCTAGTATCCGTGGATCGAAAATGGTCCAGTTTCCCTACCATCCTGGCATGCAGCGTAATCCCCCATGCGAAGTGCTCACCGACCAACACTCTCTCCATCACAATCAGCTGGCCACCACTGATCCGTTGCATCGCCAAAGACCCATAAACTCTCACAATCATCGTTGCTATATAGCGATGCGCAAGGGCATCCATCACCCCAATGCTCACCACAGTGCCGGACATAAAGTTTGGCCCCAAACAATACCTCCGACCAACTGTCACTAGCACCAAATCCCTCGGTAACACCAGCTCTACTGGTAGGGGCGTTCCCTGAAATGGGAGCCCAGTAAAAAAATACACATCCTCCACCGCAGTGAAGGCAATCTGCTCTCCCTGCACTATGAAACAATGCAGGTCCAAACTCCACATCCGGATAAGGAACTGCAGGAGATACTCCTGTGCCCATATCAACAAGCACTCAAAGAACTTCAACAGCCCACAGGCTGCCAAAGTCACATGTACACCTAGCTCCTCAATAGCCATGGCGTCTCACAGCTGGGACCAATCCCGCTCTCGCCAACCAACTGGCATCGTGCACAATGCTCACCTGCAACAACATAAAACAGTCCTAAGTCAGCCAAATGGACCATCAACAACATCAAAAAGATAAATTTTACACCCGTCAACCTTGCCTCCAAGGCACGGTTGTTTAACCCACAGGCATGCACACGTGTGCACCTGTTCACTCCATAGGTGTGCACATATGTGCGCCTATTCACTACACAAGAACGCTCTCAAGTGCGCCTGTCCATCCTTCAGGTGTGCACGCGTGCATGCCTACTCAACTTATAGGCACGCTCTAGAGCGTGCCTATCCAATACACAGCCACACACACATGCGCAACTATGCAGCCCACAGGTGCACACATCGTGCGCACCCTTATCCCCCTTACAGGCGCCCTCATGCATGCCTATCTGGTGGGCAAGCGCACACGTGTGCGCACCTATTTCTGGATCACCCACGCACATGGGGGCCCACACTCATAAAACCCCCTGTATGTCCCTCCATACAGTCCCTGCCCAAAAAAGGAAACCCTAATTCTATGCAGGATGATCAAACCCTAACTTGAAGCTCACTGGTCCTCGATCAGATGCCTCATCCTCCCAGAATCTCCAAATCTCTTCAGAATAATTCTTGTCCAGTCACTATAGCAGCAAGTACAAATGAGGTGGCAATGTGGGCCCTATAGCTATATATAGGCCTTTTCGCCAAACTTCCACTCACCATTCCGAGAGCTCCGGGTGTCCATTTCTTGATCCATCTTCAGCCATGGGATCAACATCTCATCATCTACATCACAATATTCCCTGGGCCTCTTTTCATCTTGAGCCCCTGGGACACCTTTTTTTCATACCCTGACCATGTACGCATGCGTATATTCAAAATTATCAAATAAATGCTCATATGTTCACGTTGGGTATTTGGTTTTCATGTGTGCAAGTACTTGGTAATCATAAATCAACACAACCCCTTCAGGTTTATACTTATCACTGGCATGTAGTCATTCCCTCTGAATCTCACTTACATTTCTAGTCACACCCTCTGACATTTGCCTCTAGGATCCCCATTTCCGACTCTACAGTACCAACACCTCCATTTTCTTCTTTGGTATTATCACCCGGTAGCACTCTTACCCACATGAGTTGTCCCATCCATAGTACCCTTTTGTGCCTTTGAAACTCATGTTGTTTTTCACAACCCTTTAGGGATGGGAGTCTCGATAGTCTTACATCATGTTGTGAATCAGCCACATACTCCTTCTCCTCATTTTGCTAGCTTTCCCAAACGGACTCCCAAATTATCTTTTCACGGTTCTATTTTTTGACTGCACCTCCACAGTATCATGAACCCTTCATTTCATCCACAATCCGTTTGCCCATCTGCAAATTTCCCTTCAATTCACTTACCTCATACAAAAACCCATCCATGGGGCCCCCACCCTCCACCAATTCTTTGAGCAAATTGTTCCCTACCTGGGACAACCACGTCACATTAGGGCACCTGTTTCCGTATTTCTACACGTATCCCAAATTATTCTTTATTTATTGTACAAACACCTTTGTTTCTGGCAGTTACTTTACCTTTTTGTCGTCACCTTTGGTGACCTTTTCCCCTTTTTGGAAAAAACGCAACCCATGTCAGCCTTGGTTGGGGAACTACTTATCATCTACCCTAGATGACATCGTCCATATCTTCAGAGTACCCCACAAGCCACTTAGCTCTGCCCTCTGAGTTTATTCACTTTGTCCCGCCTCTGGCACAACTTATCCCCTGTCTTGTTGTCCCCCTGACACTTGACCCCGTTGAATGGTTGCAGACAATTTTTATCTCACACATACTCCAACCAAGGGCAGTCTTGAGTCTTCCTACATCTTGAATTCGTCCATGTACCTCCTCCACTTCGTAACCTCACCTAGTAGATTTCACAAAGCCATTTGCCTCTAGGAGTCGCGTCCCCCTTTTTTTCAACATCAGCACAGTTTTCCAGAAGGGCGACAGTATCTTGATTCTCATTACCCATCCAATGAGAGATCTCGGACGGCACAGGGAGAACCACAAATTTATCCCTGCTATCATTGACCCCCATAACATTCGACATCAACACTTTCTCATGCTACGGTGGGTCTTACTTTGTGACTATTGCAGTTAGTTCTTGTACTTGCCGAAGATCTCTGAACTTGGCTAGGCTATCAATGCCTACAGAATCCATGATACTTCTTACAGACGTCACTGCGTACTATTCAGAGTATGTTCCTCTGTAGAATTGTCTTCTGCCTTTATTTTGACTACCCCTGAGGGTGCTACATTTGTCTACATCAACACTTAATTCCTCTTTTTTTTTAGTTACATGACATGAGCATGGGGCATGCCCACCTCGTTTGTACACAGTTTATTTTTTTTTACACACCTCATGGAAGGTTGGGTTCTACTGGTTCCCTTTTCCCTCCAACGGATCACTCTGAACGATCTCACTATTGCTCTCTCTTACAACAACATTCTCAGTAGAATAAACATTGATGGATTTCGGCTATACGTATGCTCCTAACCTCATCCATCAGGGGGCATCTGTTATCACTAAAATTTCATCCACAAATGGTTACAAGAAGTCAACATCGTCAAACAGTTATGAGGTCATCCGTGGATCTGAATTAACACAAAATCATTCACAAAGGGTCAAAAACTATACAAATAGTGAAAAAATTGAAGGGTGCTATGAAGGCACTGGATGCACGTGCACATGCGCGAAACATAAATGCAAGATTCGCGCACATGCGCACGATGCGTGAGTGTTGTCGCAAAAATATCTGCACCTGAGAAACAACATATTTATGAGAGTGGTCGGCCTCCCACCCACTTCTGGTTCAACTTCCAAGTTTATTTGACACTCAAATCTAGATTGGATTCGACTGGATGGTTGGTCAAAGACCTAGAAATTGCCTAAGTAGCCTCTTTACACATTACAAACTATATGAACAATAACCCAAAGGAATGCTATAAAAAGGCCATGGATACACTTCATTTTTCAAGGAATTCAAAGCAAAGTTATCCTGCCATTATTCTCTTGAGGACTCTTCTATCCTTTCCAAGAGTATAATTGCATCATTGCATTGGGCAATCCATCTCACCCCTTGAGTGGATTAGCAAAGAAATTTTTCACCATTTTCATTTTCATTTTCAAAGTTGTAAGAAGAGCTTACTTGTGGGGGTCCAAGAGCCCTCCCTTGGAGGAAGAAGGGACTCATAGTCCCCTTGCTTCTCGGTGTTTTCTTTCACTAATATCAGCCTTATCATTGGTGACATGGGTCTCATTGTTCTTTTTGTCCTTATGTCCCTATGTTTATAAATTTATTTGTTGTTTTATGTCTTAGTTTAATTCTTAGTTATTGTTTTATATTTCTTTTTCTAACTCTTTTCCTTGCAGCTGTCCTTCTCAGCAAACCGAACTGAGCTTGCAAGCACCTCTATTTTTCTCACTAAGGTGACGAAAGAGGTGAAACACCTAGCAATCACAGTTTCAGATTGGATCTTTGCACAAAGATTCTTCTTCCTCAGTTCCCAGCAATCATGGTTTCAGGTCCCGGCAACGGAACCATTTGTTGGCATAGGGGAACACCTGGGGTTCAATGCTACAACAGCACACCAACAAAACCCTAACTACTGGCCCTTTCGGCAACACCTGCGAAGTAGATGAAGTCTCACCCGAGGTAGAGGCAGGGGTGGTTGCAGGAATCAGATGTCTACGACCTTAGCTGGGACACAGATCTGTGATTCTAACACTTAATAGAGCACTCATTTGTTAACATTCATTAATATCCAGTCTTAGTTACAATGTAATGAAACCCTAATTACAGAGTATCATAGTATTCATTCAGATCTATGGTACTTACGCACTAAGCATACGTACATAAGTCATATCTAATATCCATCCATATTATTAATCACTAAGCATCAAGAGGTTTATCTATCATTCATCTATATTAAAGCACTAAGAAAATAAACACATCAATACATCACACAAAGCATAGAAACACAACATGTACGTGGTTCATCCCCACCCTGGGTCTACATCCACCAACTCTTCTCTTCTTTATTATCTTGGTCAAGATTCTTACAAGCACATAGCATCTGAGTTCTACTCCGCAAAAGATAGGAGATCTCCACACACTCTGCCAAATCCTCCTTCTTATAGCTAGGGTATAGCACAAAGCCTTCACACATTCTCTTAGAGTTACTTGCACTAGCCTTGCAAGCCTCACACAGTATGCACAAATCAGTTACAAGTCTTGATCACATAGATCCAGCTCTAGCACTTAGCACACCGGTCTCTTGGTCTCCTGGTCTCTCTCTTACATTGCCTAACTACTTATTTATACATTACAAAATAGGCCTAAACATGGGTAAACCCATGGGCTGACATCCCACACCCATTACATAATCCCAAATCCCAAAAAGGGGCCGAGATCCCGTGATCTCTTCTTCATCTTGCGCTCTGCCTTCGAAAGCCTATCGAAGTCCCAAAACTAGGTCAAACATGACCAAGAATCTTCAAAACTTGGTCAAGGGCCAACAATATTCCAACAGTTTCTAATTCAAATTACCGGATAATGTGTTAAATTCAACAAGAACATATGCGTTGAAGGAGGGCCATGATGTTTCCCCCACCATCGACACGAAACTGCCACAGGAAAGTTATAAAATATGATAGATCAAATGAGGAATGACTAACAAAAGTATGAAAATGGGTAATACTGCAGAATGTTTGGTTTGAAATTTCCCTTGAACAATGTGAGGCATGAAAAGTGACTTGGCAGCATTGACTTCACTGAGAGATAGACCAAAATATAGTGCAATGATCACGAGGGAACTCTTCAGGTGATATGAAGGAGTATGAGGACTCATGGGATTGGCATGACTTAGAGACAAGAATATTACCCAACTGTAATATGAGACACAAACAAGTGCCATGTTTAAGGGAGACAACAAACAACTACCATAATGTTTTCCAAAAACTTGACCCACTTCCTTCGATTTTTCCCCCACCATGATGGCGAGTACCTATTTGTTTTTAACGAGCTTAAGGAGGATAAAAAATTCTCAGTGTAGCTTATCTTCGATGAGTCCCTCTTCATATGTTGAATGAACCTAAAGAAGGAGGTATTTGGTCCCATATGGTTCCTTCAATGCATGTTTTACGAGTCCAAATAAGGAAAACTCGATGGTCTTTTCATATTTAGAGAGTCTGAAAAGATCTTAAATATGACTCCATGGGTGTTCGTTTTCTTAAATTTAGTCCCCCAAGCCCAAAAACGTGTAAAACAATACAAGGGAGAACTCTTCTAGTCATGATTGACTAGATTATACATTTTTCGTAGTTAGTCTTACTAGACCAAAAAAAGGGTAAACTACCACTCGAAATATGACTCTTTGTGGTTTAATGAGATCGAGGAACAACGAAGTATGATCGCGGTCTACTTCATATTTTAACGAGCTTGACACTAAAACATGAACATTGCTCGAAGTTGATTTCATTTTTAGCAAGATTGAAAACGAGGATAAACTATGCTCGGAAATCCTTTGTTTCATTTTTTAACGAGCTTGACACAGAAACATGAACTTTTCTCAAAGTCAGTTTCAATTTTTAACGAGCTTGAAAATGAGAATAAACTATCTCAGTGTAATACCCATGAATGATCCTCTTCCCAACATGATTTCCATAGGTTGGTACGTTGATTGATACCTATTGGCGGGTTTTTTTCCCAACATAGTGTTTATAGGTTGGTACTTTCCCCCCAGTATCATTAGAAGAAGTTGTCGGTTTAACTTCAGTATGATGTCCAGAAGTTGGATACATGTCCCTTAAGATTTGGCTCATCCACCGACTCTTATTTTGCATTCACATAAACTCATGGATACTAATAGGGATAGGTTCACCAGAGAGGGAGGAAGAAAGAGGATCAATTGAGGAAAGTGAAGGAAGGGAAGGTTTATGTATCGGATCGTGTGGCATACAAGAGTCTACTAGGCTAGGTGCTACCTAAGGATTGAATGATTCAGAGGATCATTGCATTGTATCCATAATAATATTTAACTTGGAAACCTCATGTGGGGGATCAAGGGGAGGTAAGGGAAAAAATCCCATGAGTAAGGAATCCTTGAGGAGACCTACTCCCACACTTTCATACTTAATATCGAACTATCCGAGGAAAGGTATATTATTCGCTAAAGAATTATGGAGATCTAGAGTGCAATAATCAAGTTGGTCAATAGTCACAATTTTACCTTGATGGGGAAATTGTAAAATATGAAAGACTGAAGAAGTGATAGCAGTCATCGCATAGAACCAACTGCGATCAAGAAATAAATTATAATCTAGGGGTGTGTCAACCACCTCAATGTCAACAGAAACAAATTTTCACTTTAACTCCAAAACAAAATATTTTAAAAGTCTGTAAGGTTGGAAACCACATCCATCAAATGCCTTAAGTGTGGTAGGAGATTGGTTAAGTTCAAGAGAACCAATGACTCTCAAACAGGACAAAGACATGACACATTTGGAAGATCCTTCATCTGAAACGGTGCAGGATGTTATTCCCACCAACCATAATGTGAATTTGGAAGGTCAGGTGATGGGAGAGCCTCAGTTTAAAATAGTATAGATTAAACATAATCATATTTGACACCTATGGATCCACAGAGTTCTACATTGACTTGGACAATTTTGTAGAAATTCTAGGCTCGACATAGCACAAGGTTCTTGCTCCAAATATTCAAAAACTTTTTAGTGTTAAGAAGCACGAGAACTTGGATTAAAAATTGAATTTTGAATTGTGCCCTTGGGTGGGCACAACACTTAATTAACAACATGCCTCTCAATCTAAAGAGCAGTGGAGCATGGAGGAGGATTGGAAGTGGAGGTCTTATTGATAGCACCTCCATTGGTATGATTATCTTAAGCAGTGTCATAAGTATTGTCTATGGTCATTAGACTAACCGTCTCTTTACACATAAATAACTCAACAGCTCTTGAGGAAGCATCATCATGGTGAGGATGACCTGCATTTCCCACTTATAGAGGTGCATGATTTTGTGCAACCATTTTTTTTGTTGAATCGGAAAAGGATTAGTTAATATTGCAATTTGGGAGGTACCCTTCCTAAATTTAGTGACTTCCTCTTGAAGAGGGTAGTCTTTCATGTAGTGGCCCTCTGCACAAATAATGTAGGGAAACTTAGCCTTCCTCTTCAGTTGGGTATCAAAAATTTTTTACTCTCCTGTGTGTTAGAAGAATTATTGGATTTACCCTCGTTTTTCCTCTTACCTATCGGTTGTTTATATGAAGTGGACTGGACCGCATTCACCTCAAAGGTTTGTGCAGGAGAGGGAGTATTTTTGGTAATGAAACTTGCCAAGCAATCAACATGGGTTTCTGAAGCATGTCTTGATAGATCATTCGACAGAAGAGGAGCGTGAGGGATTAGATCATAAACCATGTCAGAATGGGAATATACCAAGTCCAAATATTGAGCATGACTAATGACTTTCTCCTCAGTGACAACACTGCCCATGGCGACATCTCTAGTGATGGGTGGAAAAAATGAATTGGTAAACCAATTTTCCAGGAGTTGTTCTAGAATGGTAGCTTTAATTAACCATCGTCGCCTCCTCTACTCATGAATATGATCAGAAATGTGAGTTGAAATGGATTGTCTAAGTGAATTCAAAATATTTGTACTGGTTTGATATCGAATCGATAGCTAGAAATGTGTCAAAAAATACGTAGCTAAAGAGTTTAAGTCGCTAAAGGAGTGTCGTAGAAGCTTGATATACCATTTGGATACCAATCTTGTGAGACTTTGTTGCAAAAATCGTAAACAAATGGAATCGTCCATCAAGGAGTTTGAATAACACCAGAGATGGAAGCTCATTATGTTAGTATTAGGATCTTCCCCAAGTTTTCCGTTGAACTTTAGGATGCCAGATGGTATTTTGGTAGGGATTGGAGTCTAAAATGGGGCATGCAGTATGAGATCATTGGTCAAACGCAACAAATTAGGAAGATATAATGTATCCAATAATGGAATATATCAGTTAGCCTGTAGATACTGGTAGTAACCATGTGACATAGGAACACCAGCAAGACCATATATAGGTTTTGATGATATGGAAAAACTAGATGGTCCTCCCATGTATTGTGGTTGACCCCCCATGTAGGGTGGTTGACTTGAGAATCCTCCCATGTACTGCGGTTGACTTGAAGGTCCCCCCATGTATGGAATTTGGCCCGATGGACCTCCCATATACTATTTTTGAGGGGGAGGTTGTGCTAGAATCATGGGGTTCACGGATTGACTGGGAAAATTTCATTGCGGAGGAATTCCCGTCATATTAGGTTGACCCCATAAAGGATTTGAAACTCCTAGATATGGTTGTCTAGGATACATGTCATTAGTAGTAGGTATTAAATAACTTGTATAAGCGCCTTACCCCGAGGTTTGTTGTTGTTCCCTCCACATAGGATTTTTCCCCATTGTTGACGTTTCCCCCCCAACTGAAGATTGACCTCTAGTGAAGGGTAAAGGAGAACTCCCCATTTGTAAAGCTAGAGATGTGGGTTGAGTATTTTGTGTGAATTTGGTTGTTTTAATGACTTCATTGTTAGTCATATGGCCAATTGGATGACCAATTAAACCACTTGGTGTGTGAATATGTGGGTGTAGTGAAGAAGGAATATTACCTAGCAAATGTGTGGAGAGAGATGTACTCACAAGTGGTTGTATCAGATTAGCCTGAGTCACGTTTGTTCCCAGTAAAGAAGAAGCACCTTCAACAGTTATTTGTTCTCCTGCAAGGTCAAATACAAGATTTGTGGATGTAGGAGGTGAAACTCCCAATCCTTATGGAAAACTAAATGTTGGTGAGTTCATGCCAAAAGATTGTCTAGTGGTTGAATTAGTCGATAAATAGTAAGAAGAAAAAGCATCAAGAAATCTTGTGGAGGGTTGTTCAATGAGTAATGGACCAAGTGTATTAGTTAAAGGGGAATTTGTGTAAGATACAAGGATTTCCGTGAAGGTTGTGACCAATTCTTCTATGTGTTGGCCACTTCTAGGAAATATACTCCCGATTTCAAATTTTTGTTCTCCAACCATTCCTTCATATGAAGGGTCATGTTGAGGTTATTGAACTTCAAGATCCAAAAATTGCATTCTTCGAGATATTTGAAGCCCTTGGTTGACAATGCTGAAAGTAAAATGACAATCCTTAAGGCCAAATACAAAATCTAAAAGCAGAAACCCATAAAAAATATTTATAGGTGATCAACCAAGCAACAGTAGAAGGATCTTCTAAAGACAAGATATCAAGCCATCAAGGAAGATATGAGAAGCAGTTACCCCGACCTCCATGTAAAATCCATTTTTGATGCAATCAACCCTCGCTTTGTGGGGTCACCCTCCAAGGGTACCCAAAGACAGAATCTAACAAGTCGACACTAACATCCCTGTAAATCTACTTGAACAACAAAAATGAGAAGGAAGAGAATGTGGCATACCTTTCTCCGATGCTCATCCTCACAACTCCAACCTCTAACCTTGATATCTAATATCCTAGGCTCAAAACGGGACCTATAATGGAAAACAAGAAATGTTCTTCTTCTACTCTATGTGGTTAGAAAAAATAGATCTATCTACGATGACTAAAACAACAATAAATAAGGATATGTTTGCACACGTGAACTTGAAGGGAATAAGCCAAGTTTATATTAATGGAAAGACAATAAAGAAAGAAATTAAAAATCACCTTTTACGTTGCATCAACTTCTCCAAGCTCTCCATTCCAACCCTTGCATTAATTTTGTGAGATCAGAATGATGATTCTTTGATGGATTCTTCCCCCTTTCACCATGGAAATGTCGTCATTATATAGAGGTTTATAGGCTTAACCATCATGATTGGGGATTTTTGGAAATGGTTGGGGATTTTACTCCATAAGTTGGGATTTTGATTCTTTATGTTTCCTAGGATGGATCCAAGTAGGGTGACTCAAATCCTTGACCCAAACAAACTTTAATCTCCTCATATTTCTTCCCTTAGAAAAAGATGGGATGGTTATAACCTCCTTTGACCACATCAACGCTCCCTCAGAACTGAACATAGGGTGTTGAAAAAGGGTATCAATGCTCCCTATACATGGGAAGGGGGGCATTTATAGGAGATCAACACTCCCTATACATGGGAAGGGGGGCGTTGACCTTCAAAAACCCTCCAAAAATGGTCAAAATTCCAAGTAAAAGGCATGTTTCCATCTTTCAAATGATGGGTTTCTTCCTCCAAAATGACTTAGGGA
>ML787104.1:293483-318257 GCA_009831015.1 Picea engelmannii
TAAAATCTACAATGAACATTACAAATGTGTTTGGCAATTTAAATGATTTGGCTTCCATGGTTAATCATGATTGTGATATGCTTAAGATATGAATCCAAGATGAAGTCTGGACTCCTCAAGTATTATGTAGGTACATGGAACAATTCCTCTCTTATATGGGTGTCCACAAAAATGTTTGATTCTTTGGTTGCATATGAAGTTTAATATTTTTTTCCAACACTTTGAAATTTCTATGAAGAAAACAATAACTACTCTTTTTCTATGAAATTTATTTATTTTTAGTGTACATATAACCCATCTCAAAATTATATTTTAAATTAAAAAGTATGCTTATTATTAGTTTCTTCAAAATTACAATTTATTTATTTATTGGTTGTTTAATTTTTAAAGTTGTAAAAAAATAAAAGACCTATATTCTTTTAGAATATTTATTTTTATGAAGTATATGCCTAGTTTACTCTTGTTCTTGTTGAAGTATCCATACTTTAGCAACTTTTCAAGGGTTGAATGAATATATAACCTTCAACTTGAATGTAAAAGTTGTTTTTCAAATTAAACACATATTGGATGAATATATAACCTTCAACTTAAAAGTAAAAATGACCCTTCATATTAAAGACATGTTTGAAATTAAAAAATAAATTTATTATTAGTTTTTTTTTTAATTATAATTTTTTTTTTACTTAATATTATACAAATTTTAAAGGCTATATTTTATTAGAATAATTATTTTTATGAAGTATATGACTAACTTACTCTTGTCAATTAAAATATCTATATTATATATTTTTATGTATTTGTGAAACTTTTCATTATAAAAGATTGTCAATTAAAATATTTATATTATTTTGATGGGATGAACATATATCATTGAAAGTGGAAAGATTGGATGAATATATACACTACAACTTAAAAGTGTTTCTTCAAATTTGATACTAATCTTTATAGATTTTCTATATGTTGCTCCATGATGAATATATACCATTCAGCTTCAACTTGAAAGTGAAAAGTTACAGGATGGTTTACATGAATATGAATATATATATTTTTTTATAATCCAAATGTACTTCCCCAAACCAATTTCAATCAGTTCAGAGAATCCATGTGTATTTGCCACCACTCGCAATCAACGGAGAATCTATAGACCATAATCCAATGTGGTCTCCCCATAATAATAGAAATTGATTAAGTCCGAAGAATCCATATGAATTCGCCACCCAGACTAGTAGCAATCAACAGAGAATCCACAGACCAAAAAGTGAAGGGTTGAAAGCATTTAATGTGACTGAATGGTTTCCGATGCAATGAAAACTTTGAATTTAATGGTTTGGTTGTTAGATTTAGTATAAAATTGAGCAAATCCAAAATAAGTCAACAACCATGGTGACAAAGGCACCCAAAACATCCAAGGCAACTATGGAAAACATGCCAACAACTCCGGCACCCAATACCAGCCCAATTTCGCCTTCTAGACCAAGTTATAGCAGGTAATGACCAACTTATACTAAGTAGATTTTGTTTTCCTTTGTAAAATTTATTCTCTTGAGCGCAGTATATGAACAAAAGTGTCATGATTTTGCCTTTTTTTTTTAATCTGTACAAAGATGTCATGATTTAGGTTGTTTTTGCATTGTAGGTATGGGAAAGAAATAAATGTAGTTGAGGATTGTGCGTTGATGTTCGACTGACTATGTGTTTGTATGATGATGTACTTATGGTTCGTTTAGTGTGGAATTATGCATCCACTATATCAATTCAATTCTGTAATAGGCATGCCCATTAATGGTTATGTTATTCTCGTGAAGTTAGCCTTTGCAAGATTGATGTGTAGTAAATACCGGATCGGATGGACTATTGGCATGATAATCATATTATAATTATGATTATGCATTAATAATTATGATTATGATAATCATATTTGACCATATCAACCTCAAGATGCATAAACAATAAATAATTGAACTAACTAGATTAATTGGACTAATTATATTATCCCAACATTGATGGAATATAATTGAAATTTTATAGACTCTAAAAGCCATGATTAAATATTTAGAATAACATCATATTGAGAAGGATAGGTTCATTTTTGCTTTTAGAATGAGTAGCACCTAACACAAGATCAAAGGAGGGTGCGTTAGAGAAAATATAACCAATTCAATATTTCTATAGTTGAATTAAGTAAAAGAATGAAAAAATGAAAACCTTGGGGAAGCCTCCTACTACAATATATTAAATGTGTAAGATAGCATGATCATTCATGTAACACACTGGCCCCATAGGTGCTCTTTTAAGGGGTGCAACATCAAAATTTTCGTTTCCCTTAACTCTTTCTAGGTTCCCCTTTCACCAAGGTGTAGGTTCTTCCAAACCAACGGGCTCTTTCCTGGGCCCTTTGAAGGATTTGAACAACAGACACTAGCTTTCCATGTTAGGCCCCTTCCTTCATATGACCTTGGGTTGTGCCTAGGCGCCAACTCAGAGGCACTTCAGAGCTTCCAGCTCTGGGTGTTCTCGACACACCTAACTCCAAATCTGCCTAACTACGAACTCGTGAACACCCACAGACCAAATCTACGTTCCACACTTCTTTCACAACTAAAACCTGAGATTTACTTCGGGACTTCGGCGTTTAGGAGTTTTGACGCTCTAAACACCTCTTTCCTTTGAATTTCTCCATACTCGGAGTTACATATCAAGTGCCACGTGTTTTCCCCAATCAACGGTCGATATCCATCCTTTCCCCCGCTTCGGTAAACTTGTTGGCAACGCTCCTCCACGTTCTTTCTTTCGGAGTACCAATTCTCCGAACTAATAGATCTCATGCCACACATCCTATTCCAATGGATTGTTCTGATGAACTCCGTTGCTCCAACCTTCGAGAGTTCTCATGTATTTACTCTTCAATTCCTACGGAGTGACTTTCTCCTAGAGTAAATCTCCAGTCTCCACGTGTTCCAACAATGGACGGCTAGGATGATTCCTTACCTTTGAAGCTTTTGACAACTTTTGGTCAATGCTCCACTTCCTTTCCTCCAGAATTGACACTTCCAAACTCCACAATATGCTAACACGTGTCCCTCTCATATCAACGCTCATGATTTACTTCAACAGTTCGAGCTTCAAGAGTTCTCAACTCGTGCGACCCCACTTTCCTCCAAAGTGGCTATCTTCTGAAATGGAAGATCTACTGACACCTATCCTTAGCTAACAGATGACTCAGATGAAATCTATCTCTCCAGCCTTCGAGAGTTCTTGTTTAACACACTTCCTTTTCTCCCAAGGTGAATTTTCTCTAAAATGGAAGATCTTATGCCACGTGTCTATTTCCAATGGACGACTGGGATGACTTCAGGACTCCGACCTTCAGAAATCCTTGTGCCTTCACACTTTGATTCTCTTGGAATGAATTCTCTCTGGAGTGTAGGATCTAATGACGTTTGTCCCTTTGGCTTGGATGACTCAAATCTTCTTCGGCTCCCGTCTCTTCAGGACTTTTGCGATGCAAACTCCTCTTTTCTCCCGGAGTCTATTAATGCCTTATTGGGTCGGTGGGTCATTCAAAGAGGAAACTTGTGGATTAGGTGGGACAAAGAGCATAGAGAGAGAATTTAGGTGGGTAAGAGAGAGCTTAGGGGCACCTTGGACTGATGATTTCACTATTGAAAAGTTAGAGGCTGACCAAATCCTCAATTTGACGGTCCAAGGGTATCTATGTGACCCATGTGATCTATGAATTGTAACTTCCATTCAAGGGTCCCTTGGGTCCCAATGTGTGCCACTCCAAGAGGGACACCTGGAAATGTAGTCACTCGACACATGCCCCCCCACATGATCTTGATGTAATACACGTGTCCCCACGATCGAACAGTCGTGAGGGATCACGAAGAATCCTTAGATCCACGGTACACATTAACTTTGAGACTTCAGGGGTTTTGGTGTTACCAAACCTATGTCCTCCCAAAGTGGTCAACGTCGGGCTGACTATATCATAGATCCAATGGTCGAGATAGTTCTCGGTCGTCCTCATATCTATGGCCCAGATTAACTTCGGGACTTTGGGACTTCGGGGGATTCACCTCCTGTGTGGTGAATATGATCAATTCGTTGGACAAGCTAGGTTGAATATTTCACCACCAAATCATCCTCTAGGATTTTTTAAGTAAAAATCCTCAAAACCCCCAAGGTATGGGCTCTCTAGATAGAATCCAGATATGAAAATGATAAACATACATGAATGAATACGAGAGTAGAGGCCCTTGCCTCTCCTTTGTACTTCCTGCTCACCTTGTCTCTCCAAAGTGACTTTTATTTTTAATTATTAATTAATTAATTAAATCACTTGTTGGCCCTTGACCAGGTTTTCTGGAAATGCTAGTCATGTTTGACCAATTTTGGAGACTTCGACAGGTTGTTCGAAGATGGAGTGCCAGGAGAATCGGAGATCGCGAGATCTCACCGGCTTTTTGGGTTTAGAGTTTATGTAAAGGGTATGGGATGTTGTCCCATGGGTTTACCCATGTTAAGGCCCCATTTTTAATGTATAAATAGATAGCTAGGTGATGTAAGAAGAGGAGATAAAGACACTAGATCAAGTATATCTAAGGGTGCTAAGTGCTAAAGTTTGTGATTGTAAAGCATTTGTGCATATTGTGTGTTGAGAGCTTGCAGAGCTAATTGCAAGTGATTGTAAGAAGGCTCTGTGTAGTACCAAACTAGGGGAAGGAGGATCTCACGAGCTGCACACATATCTCATGTCCCATGCAGAGTGGGTCTTGTGGGTCTGTGCATTGAACAAATATAATAAAGAGAAGAAGAGTTGGTGGACGTAGCCCCATGCTCGGGGTGAACCACGTATATCTTGTGCTATGGTGCTTTGTGCTATGATGTTCATGTGTTGATTTGATTTATGCTTAGTGTTGTCATCTTAATGTATGTTAGGTTCATCTGATAGAGTATCTTAGTGCTTAGTAATGTGAATGAATGCTAGATCTTCTCTATTTCTATGTGTTAAATTCTTGAATGTGTTAGATCCAGTTGAATACTACGTTGTTTTGTAATTAGGGTTTTACCTGCGATGAGAATAAAGGGTTAAATGCTAATGAATGTTAACTACTAATTGCTTTGTTAAGTATTGTAATCACAAATCTAGGTCCCAACTAGGTTACAAAAACTTGAGTCCTGCAACCACCCCTGCCTCTACCTCGGGTGAGACTTCATCTTCTTTGCAGGTGTTGCCGAAAGGGATGGTAGTTAGGTTTTTTTTGGTGTGTTGTTGTAGTGTTGAACCCTTGGTCTACCCCTATGCCAACAAATGGTTCCGTTAAAGGGACTTGAAACTATGATTGCTAGGAACTAAAGAAAAGAGAAAGATCTCCATGTAGATCTGTTGCTATAGTGCGCAGTATTCTACTTGACTTGTGAAGCTTTGTGCTAAGAAGGGAATGAGATATGAAGAAAAGAGGTAAGAGATTAATTCTTTGTGCTCTGATAAAGGTAAGATAAGTAGAAATTTTTTCTTCGAAAGAATGGATCTAGGTATGTTTAATAGATTTGGTCCTAGTCTAAAAACTAGGGCACAACTTGAAGAAAGAAGATATCATATGAATAGATCTGATAGAAATAGTGAAAGAAATGTTATTCCTATGCATAGAAAGAATTTTTGGACTAACAAGTGGATGCAGGATCCTAGAAAGAATTTTTTGCAAGCCCACCACTGTGATCCCAGTGTACAGTACATGAAAGGTTCAGGATTGTTTAAGAGAAAGAGAGGATTGAATATTTCTTATAGTTGTAGAAGAGCAGGACATATTTCTAAGGAATTCCCTAGTAGAGGTCCTATTTTCCTCTGTTGTAAAGCTATTGGACATGAAGTTTTGGATTTCCCTAGAATGATTTCTAAAGTTGAAAAGATGAACACGAGACAAGAAAACCACGAGGAAGGTCAAGAGACTAATAATATGCTAAAGAACCAGAAAGAATCAGAGACTATATTATTACAGATGAAAGAAACAATGAATGATCACAAAGACCTCAATTTATCAGAGAATTTAAAAGAGAACGAGTGCATAAAAACAAGAATAGGAGACTTCGACATAGACTAT
Organism: Picea engelmannii; assembly: GCA_009831015.1. Taxonomy (NCBI): domain Eukaryota; kingdom Viridiplantae; phylum Streptophyta; class Pinopsida; order Pinales; family Pinaceae; genus Picea; species Picea engelmannii. The sequence goes on from ML787104.1 coordinate 299,588, forward strand.
GTTCTGGATGAGGAAGCACAGGTGAATATCATGATAGAAAGAACTTGGGAAATTTTGGGAAAGCCTACTATGGTTCCTTCATTGGGAGGAATATGATTGTTTAAAGGAAAATTGATAACCCTATGTGGAAAACTTACCTAGATACCTATGATGGCTCATGGAGCATCGACGGAAGAAGAATTTGAGGTCGTTAAATTTGTTGAGAACAACACCCCATTTGCTCTTTTGCTGGGAAGAACATGGATTGAGAAATATTAGATATGCAAGAAACAAGAAGAGGAAGCTCTAGAATAGAAAAAGAAAGAATTAAGGGATTTCCTGGCTAATAAAATAACACACTTACTAAAAGAACAGGAGGACAAGTTGAAGCAACTGAGGGCCAGATACCTAGTTGTCAAAGTTGAAAGAACGCAAAAAGGATTAAAGAACTTATCCATGCAAGAGAGTATATCATCTACTCCAGAAACAGTAAGAGAAGAAGTATTATCCTTGAACCTTGTGAAAGATTCTCAACAATGTGAAGTTAATATACCAATTGAAGATAAGAACAAGAATGGAAAGATGAATCCAAATATATAGCTCACAGGAAAGAAAGAAAGAAATCTCAGTAAGAATAAAACAAAGCTATAAAAATTGCAGGAGGTTCCAGAGAGGACTTCGCAGAAGGAAGAATTTCATAACTCGAACCTCGCCGGAATAACAGAATAACACCGATTGGCACTTTACCATGATGAAACAATATGATTGTTGGAGGCATCTCGACCATTATAACAATGCTCCAGAATGGCTAGATATGCGGTTATTGACTGGAACGTTCACCATTGGACCATTGAACCACATCATGATGGATGGAATTGCATTGATTGAAGCATTCCTACATGTTGGAAGAACTCATTACGATGTTATCTATTTAATCCATCGAATGTATTACCGTGGACACTTTTTCCAATTGTGATTATTTGAGCCCACAGAGAGCTGACTATTACCGTGATGTGCTTATTGAGACCTCACCATCCGTTCTGCTACCTTAACTATTTGTGGACTAACCTGAGATATCATATCTCGAGCATGTATGTCGGGTGACTTTAACGCAGTAGATAAATCCGTCGAAGCAATTCTCATAGACCTCATGGCCGAGAAGGTCATTTCTGCAGGAGCATAAGCTTCATCGACGAGAGGAAACTACCAAGACCGCAGTCAAAAGAATCAAGGTATTGGCCTTGGAATGCAAGAAACTTAGTAGTCGAAGTGCGTAGACTTGTGAGTGCCTTGAAGAGGACCCTGAACTAAGGACATTGGAATCATAGCTCCAGGAGGCAAAGAAATAGGCAGCAACAATGCAAGCAAAGTTGAAGCTAACTCCAAATCTGCCTAGCTCCAAACTCGCGAACACCCACAGACAAGATCTACATTCCACACTTCTTTCACAACCGACGACTGAGATTTACTTCGGGACTTTGGCGTTTGGGAGTTTTGACGCTCTAAACACCTCTTTCCTCTGAATTTCTCCATACCTAGAGTTACATATCAACTGCCATGTGTTTTCCCCAATCAACGGTCGATATCCATCCTTTGCCCCACTTTGGGAAACTTGTTGTCAACGCTCCTCTGCATTCTTTCTTCCAGAGTACCAATCCTCTGAAGTAATAGATCTCACGCCACACATCCTATTCAAATGGATTCTTTTGATGAACTCGGTTGCTCTAGCCTTCGGGAGCTCTCATGTATTTACTCTTCAATTCCTATGGAGTGACTTTCCCCTGGAGTAAATCTCCAGTCTCCACATGTTCCAACAATGGATGGCTAGGATGATTCCTTACCTTTGGAGATTCTGACGACTTTTGGTCAACGTTCCACTTCCATTCCTCTAGAATTATCACTTCCAAACTCCACAATATGCTAACGTGTGTCCCTCTCATATCAATGGTCACAATTTAATTCAATAGTTCGAGCTTCAGGAGTTATCAACTCATGCAACCCCACTTTCCTCCAAAGTGGCTATCTTACAAAATGTAGGATCTGCTGATACCTATCCTCAGCTGACGGATGACTCAAATGAATTCTGACTCTCTAGCCTTCGGGAGTTCTTGTTTAACACACTCCCTTTTCTCCTAGGGTGATTTTTCTCTGAAATGGAAGATCTTATGCCATGTGTCCCTTTCCAACGGATGACTGGGATGACTTTGGGACTCCGACCTTCGAAAATCCTCATGCCTTCACACTTCGATTCTCTCGGAGTGACTTCTCTGTGGAGTGTATGATCTAACAACATTTGTCCCTTTGGCATGGATGACTCAAATTTGCTTCAGCTCCCATCTCTTCGGGAGTTTTGCGATGCAAAATCCTCTTTTCTCCCGGAGTTCGTTAGTGCCTTATTGGGTCGGTGGGTCATTCAAAGAGGAAACTTATAGGCTTAGGTGGTAAAAAGAGTGTAGAGGGAGGAGTTAGGAAGGTAAGAGAGAGCTTAGGGGTGCCTTAGAATAATCATTTCACTATTGAAAAATTAGAGTCTGACCACATCCTCAATCTGACAGTCCAAGGGTATCTATGTGACCCATTTGATCTACAGATCGTAACTTCCATTCAAGGGTCCCTTGGGTCCCAATGTGTGCCACTCCAAGAGGGACACCTGGAAATTTCATCACTCGACACATGGCCCCCCAAATGATCTCAATGTAATACACATGTCCCCATGATCGAACGGTCGTGAGGGATCCTGAAGAATCCTTAGATCCACAGTTCACATTAACTTCGAGACTTCGGGGGTTTTGGTGTTAGCAAACCTCTGTCCTCCCGAAGTGGTCAACGTCGGGATGACTATATCATAGATCCAACGATGGGGATAGTTTCCAGGCATCCTTAGATCTATGGCCCAGATTAACTTCAAGACTTCGGGACATCGGAGGATTCACCTCCCATGCGGTGAATATGCTCAATTCGTCAGACCCGTGAAGTTTGAAGGGCTCTAAGGTTTAACGCATGTGTTCCTTCTCCATATTCGACAATCGTGAAGAACTTTATCTCCTCTGAGCTAATATCATCCATTCATCTTCCAAATGAAAGGATCTCTCCTTTGGGGGCTTGAATCTTTCTATCCTTCCTGATATTTGTCATCTCCTTAAGTACTTAGGTATTTTTCACTATTTCTCCTTAACTTAATGCTTAGAGAAATATTCTATGCACCCCTTGCGCTCATTTATCAACTATAGAACTTAAGGGGGTTCTCAATATCTTCTTTCCTCTCAAAGACTCTGTGCATACATGCATTACCTCTCTTGAGCTTAACAGACTCCTTCCTTCAGAACAACTAGGAGTGTCGGCATGCACATGTGAGGCTATACCCAAGGTCAACAAATTCACAGTTCATTTATTTTAACTTGAGCCACCATGGGGCTCAGGCATTTATGTGTACAAGCCAACGAATTCCTTATTTTATTAAATACACAATTAGGCATAATTAAAGGGATACAGTATAACCATTGAGAAAACATGCACATCCCTGCAAAATTCATAGGATGTCCAACTTTAATTCATAGTTATCACTTAAATACACATGAGGTGAGAATGATTATCTATTATAGATTGTATCCAACTAAATGACTTTGGGTGTTTTCCTTTCCACCCAACCATAGGCTCAAAGGAATTCATTCTTAGCACTCTGGACACCCCCGTTCGAAGCCATGATATCACCAGGTAATTTATGCCAATTCTCAATGATCCTTTCTCTTTCACATCTTCCATGAATTTTATCAGGTGCTTCCTTAGAATCAAGCTCATGGCCTTCTACTCAGGTCTCGTTCTCTACATAATCTCATATATTTCTCTCTCTTTCATGGCCTTGACGAGGTTTATCATATGCTTCCTCAACATCAATGTAATGTTCCCAAGCCATTATGACATGAATATCATGACTTTCATGCATTTTTAAACCTTTATTGAGTGTGGTATTTCCTCAAACACTTTGCTTATTATTGTCTCTTAGGTGGAGCTAGGGTTATACTGATGGTTTTATCGTGTGTTTGTAGCAATAGACAAGAATATACAGTAATGGAGCACACCTCAACCATATGAAATATCAACATCATGATAGACAAGCCAAAATACCTCAGATCTGTTATTATTCATAAATAGAAGAAGCCTCTAAATACAAGAATGATGCAAATCTGGAATGATCAATAGATGGATCAAATACACATGATAAGATCTACTACAAAATGATTTTATAAGACAATGTAAGCCTCCAAAAGCGGAATAACAATGAGGACCAATGCAATAATAGATCTTAGTCATATGAAGTGCCAAACCCCTAAGCTAGAAGATACCACGCCCTGTTGGAACACTGAATAGCCTCAATAATTTGGCCCTGTAGCCAAAGATGTCCAATCACTTCGGTAAATATGTCAAACAACAAATCGCGTAAGGGAAAGATCCCTCTCAAACTCCAGGATCCCTCTCAAACTCATGGATATGACTCTCCTCCAAGGAATGGTGCATCCCCCTAGATGCCTAAAAGACTAGATAATTTGGCCTCCCTCCTAGAGACCCTCAAATGCTCCATAGAACCAATAGAATGATAGAACGAGGCTCGTTTACCTCCTTGGTGAAGTCCTAAGAGAAAAGATGAATATTTGATCTACCAAATGGCTGAAATCACTTTTTGAAGTGTGCTCCTCTCCTCCAATTCGTCCGATGCATCCAATAAATCAATTGTGTCATAAAACTCCTCCAGAATACAATAGATCTAATGACCAATACCCTGCAATGAAAACCCAGATGCTAGAATCTCCAGAAGCCCTACCAATCACCTGCAATGAATCTCCCTCAATGGATGGTGCACCCCTCTTGCTAGAAACCCCCAATGGTGTGCCCTCCTTCTCTTCATATGCCTATGGCTAGTGTATAACCCTCTTGCACTGAACATATCTGAACTATAATGGTGTGGAGGAGTATTGCATCCCTGAGACCAAGCTTGGGACAAGCTAGGTCGAATATTTCACCATCGAATTGTCCTCCAGGGTTTGTTAAGTAAAAACCCTCAAAACCCCCAAGGTATGGGCTCTCTAGATAGAATCCATATATAAAAATGATAAACATACATGAATGAATCTGAGAGTAGAGGTTCGTGCCTCTGCTTTGTACTTGCTGCTCACCTTGTCTCTCCAAAGTGACTTTTCTTTTTAATTATTAATTAATTAATTAAATCACTTGTTGGCCCTTGACCAAGTTTTGTGGAAATGCTAGTCATGTTTGACCAATTTTGGGGACTTCGACAGGTTGTTCGAAGATGGAGTTCCAAGAGAAGCGGAGATCACGATATCTCACCACCATTTTGGGTTTAGATTTTATGTAAAGGGTATGGGATGTTGTCCCATGGGTTTACCCATGTTTAGGCCCTGTTATCACACAGTTTGTAGTTTAGGTCAAAGGCTAAAGGATGGATCCCAAACTGGTGTAATAGGAACCTTCCCCACCCAATGTCACCTCAATGGGGAGGTTCTTTCTATTTAGGGAGGTTAACCCAGGGGAGACGTCCCCGACAACCTAGGGTTTTGAAGAGGCTAGGGTATAAAGTCAAGGTCAAAGTTTCCTCCTCACAGGTTACCACCAGGATTAGAAGGTCGGGCTAATTAGCCAATAAAGAAGTGTAGGCCCAAAGAGACCACCTGATCAGAACAAGACAATAACAAATAATATGTGCAGGATATATTTCAGTGGGTTAGTACTTCATATGACTATCTGATATCAACAAAATAAGAAATGTAAAACAATAGATATTAATGAGGTCAATGTTTTGTCAATTAGCTATGAAACAACATCAATTCATCAATAACTATCGATATGATAAAGCTAACAATATATCCAACCAATACTTTACTCAATAAATGCTTTAAATCATCATCATATTGCTTATAATCAAAATTTGTTACATCAAGATGGATTATCCTAGTATGACATCAGCCTAGTTAGGGTTAGCTAGTTATTTAGGGTTTCAAAAATTTAAAGTTTTGAGAGTTGTGTTGAGAACTTTCACTTCAATGTTGTGTATCTAAGATCAGTGCCTAAGGGTAGATGGAGTCAAATAAGAAGAGGGCACAAGAATTTGAAGGGATAAAACTAAAGACAAGAGGGAAGGGTTCTAGAGTGTTGCAATGGCAGGGTCCTAGAATCAAAACCCTAGGGGAAAGAGGCTCACTCCGGTGTTGCTTAAGCAAGGCCTCATGCTCTTTCCTCCTTCCTTAGGTCAACTTGGCAAAACGGATAGCATAAAGGATAAGTATATAGGATGAGGTGATAGAAAGTGTCGCAATGGCAAGGCTTTCGAACCCTAGAAGATGGCGGCCCTAGGTGTAGATAACCTAGGCCTCGGACGTCATCCCCTTTTAAACCTTTAAAAATCAAAGCTAGCTTTGAGGGAAGAATCAAGAAGAGTGTAGCAAAGGCTAGGCTCTATCTCTCTTCTTCAATGGCTGAAAATTTTCTCTCTAAGGGGACATGAAACAAGGACCTACTTGTGTGCTTGTTACCTAGGGTTTCAAATCAGCAATTTAATAGGCAAATGCAAGAAAATAAACCTACAACCATTCAATTAAGAAGTTTTGCAAGAAAATCACTTACATATCATGGAGAAAATCATGTGCAAACCCTAGTTGTAAACCTTCCTTCAAGAGAAACACCAAAATATGTCAAGAAATCCTTCCATAAACAAGTGTGCCTCACTTAGAAGACAAAACTACCCTAGTAGGGCACAAAAATCAGACCTCACAAGTGTGAGTTGTTGTGTTATGTTCAAATGAGGGGAAAACATCCTAAATATATAGTGTATCATGACCTATAATTAAAATTAGGTCATTAAAAATAGCCGACAAGGCTACAAACCAAAATCATACTGCTTTTACATTAAATTGTTAAGTTAAAACCCTAAATGAGCATAAGAAAGACATCAAGCCCTCCTGAGGGAGACATTGGCCCTTTTTAGGGTAAAATACAACACTAAATGACAAACGTTGGCCCTCTTTGGGCCTCCAAAATCTGCCACACATGCCAAACAGCCTTGTCAAACTGCCATACACTGGAGGTGACATCAATGGCTCCTAGATGACATTCTAGGCCATCAAAGGGACACGTTCCACCTGAAGTGGGTCAACCCCCTTGGGCTGGGCTCAACCAAAGTGTCCTGGATGAAACGTTGTTCTTATTCTCAGGCGCAATAGCTCAACCAATCATTGTCCTATCTCTGCCCCTGATGGGGTCCCAGCAACCATCTAATGGGCTCTTCATCCCCATGGAGGTCTGAACTAATCATCTCCCCATGTGTACCGATCCACTTGGTACCTGTCCATCAGGCATGGTCCTGCACATCAAAAAAATTTCCCTCCATGGGATCATTAGTCACAGGGATCATAGCAATGTTAATTATGTTTCATCATTAATTTTATCAAACACATGCATAAAAACCTTGATACATCATTCAATAGCTCAAAGATATTACAAAGACCTAAAATACAAAGTCGAAGAAAGAGGCAAAATACCCTATTGGGCCAACACCCATAAGGAAAGGAAAGTCTCCAAGGGGTATCATCCAAGCCATGTAAATCAAGGTGATGTGGTCAAGGGATGTCTAGGATTAGGGTAGAGTGAGAGCTAGGGTTTTACTTGTGAGTGCCTTTGTAGAAGGCGAATTGTACCTTTCATGGATGCAAGTTTTTTCCAATCCCCTTTTTGCCTTTTATTCTTATCTTCATTTTGTTATTTTCATTCTTTTTATCCAAGGACTAATCAGAGGACACTACCTCGGTGTGGTGACTAGAGATGACAATGTTACCCATAAGTACCTTCATGGAAATGATAAGGCTGGCTCATGATGAGACCCCCTTTCCCTTGGCCATGCAACCAAAAGTCATTGTCCTGGCATGGTAACCAGATGATGACAATGTCATACTACTAAGTACCCATGAACATAATAGGTTAGCTTGTGATGAGACCCCTTATCCTCTTAATTAGGTCTTGTTTGTTTATTTTTCTTGGGTCCCTCTTGTTTCTTGCTAAGAGGCCTTTTATTGCCTTCTAGAGGATCCCTCGGTGAAGCATCTCTAGGTCTTAATTTTATTGGATTTTATCTTTTACCAGCGACTTTTACCTTATGGGCCTTTAGCCCCTTCTTCCCACTAGATAAGGTGCAACCCCACAAACAGATCATCCTATTGGCCAGACTAGGGGAATGGGGTAGATGAGTGGGAGATAAGATGAAAAAGTGATAATATGATGGGAGAAGATGATGGATCTTCAAAAATCCCCCCCGGTGGCAAACCAAAACCTATGGGTATAGGCTTGCTAGGGCACCCTGTCAATCCCCCCAACCATGGTCAAGTGGGTCAGTGTAAGATCTAAGCAGTTGTCAGAAATAAAAGGAGTGAGATGCATATGTCTAAAGGTTATAAGGATAAAAAATGACACATACCATGATACCTGGACCAATTACCTCATGAAGCAAGAGCATTCTCTCATACAGGACCAGACTGATGGTGATGGATGTTGTTGCTACTGACAAGACAAGTCTGATGAAAGAGAAGAAAGATGGGCCCTCCAGGGCCATGCTCAGGTCAATCCTGCTCTCGGTACTCCATGTCTAGGACCTGTGGGCCTCGAGACATGATCTCCTAGTTATCCCTAGAAATCAGGGATAACATGCCCCATTTGTAATGTATAAATAGATATCTAGGCGATGTAAGAAGAGGAGATAGAGACACTAGATCAAGTAGATCTAAGGGTGCTAAGTGCTAAAGTTTGTGATTGTAAAGGCTTTGTGCATATTGTGTGTTGAGAACTTGCAGAGCTAATTGCAAGTGATTGTAAGAAGGCTCTGTGCGATACCAAACTCAGGGAAGCAGGATCTTGCGAGATGCACATAGATCTCCTATCCTATGCGGAGTGGGTCTTATGTCTCTATGCATTGAAAAAAGATAATAAATAGAAGAAGAGTTGGTAGACGTAGCCCCATGCTGGGGGTGAACCACGTATGTATTGTGCTATGGTGCTTTGTGCTATGATGTTCATGTGTTGATGTGATTTATGCTTAGTGTTGTCATCTTTATGTATGTTAGGTGCATCTAATAGAGTATCTTAGTGCTTAGCAATGTGAATGAATGTTAGATCTTCTCTATTTCTATGTGCTAAATGCTTGAATGTGTTATATCCGGTTGAATACTGCATTGTTTTGTAATTAGGGTTTTACCTGTGATGTGAATAAAGGGTTAAAGGCTAATGAATGTTAACTGCTAAGTGCTATGTTAAGTATTGTAATCACAAATCTAGGTCCCAGCTAGGTTACAAAAACTTGATTCTTGCAACTACCCCTGCTTCTACCTCGAGTGACACTTGATCTTCTTTGCAAGTGTTGCCGAAAGGGATGGTAGTTAGGGTTTTTTTGGAGTGTTGTTGTAGTGTTGAACCCTTGGTCTACCCCTATGCCAAAAAATGGTTCCATTGTTGGGACCTGAAACTGTGATTGCTAGGAACTGAAGAAAAGAGAAATCTTTGCACGTAGATCTATTGCTATAGTGCGCAATATTCTACTTGACTTGTGAAGCTCTGTGCTAAGAAGGGAATTAGATATGAAGAAAAGAGGTAAGAGATTAAAAATTTATGCTCTGATAAAGGTAAGATAAGTAGAAACTTTTTCTTCAAAAGAATGGATCTAGGTATGTTTAATAGATTTGGTCCTAGTCTGAAAACTAGGGAACAACTTGAAGAAAGAAGATATGATATGAATAGATTTGATAGAAATAGTGAAAGAAATGTTATTCCTATGCATAGAAATAATTTTTGGACTAACAAGTGGATGCAGGATCCTAGAAAGAATTTTTTGCAGGCCCACCATTGTGATCCCAGTGCGCAGTACATGAAAGTTTGGGGATTGTTTAAGAGAAATAGAGGATTGAATATTTATTATAGTTTTAGAAGAGCAGGACATCTTTCTAAGGAATTCCCTAGTAGAGGTCCTATTTGCCTCTGTTGTAAATCTACTAGACATGAAGTTTTGGATTTCCCTAGAATGATTTCTAAAGTCGAAAAGATGAACACGAGGCAAGAAAACCATGAGGAAGGTCATAGAGACTAAGAATATGCTAAAGAACCAGAAAGAATCGGAGACTATATTATTACAGATGAAAGAAACACTGAATGATCACAAAGACTTCAGTTTATCAGAGACTTTAAAAGAGAAAGAGTGCATAAAAACAAGAATAGGAGACTTTGACATAGAATGTGTTATGGATGAGGAAACACAGGTGAATATCATGACATAAAGAACTTGGGAAATTTTGGGAAAGCCTACTATGGTTCCTTCATTGGAAGGAATATGATTGTTTAAAGGAAAATTGATAACCCTATGTGGAAGACTTACCTAGATACCTATGATGGCTCATGGAGCATCGACAAAAGAAGAACTTGAGGTCATTAAGTTTGTTGAGAAGAATGCCCCATTTGCTCTTTTGCTAGGAAGAACATGGATTGAGAAATATCAAATATGTAGGAAACAAGAAGAGGAAGCTCTATAACAGAAAAGGAAAGAATTAAGGGATTTCCTGACTACCAAATTAACATACTTACTAGAAGAACAGGACGACAAGTCGAAGAAATTGAGGGCCAGATACCTAGCTGCCGAAGTTGAAAGAATGCAAGAAGGCTTAAAGAACTTATCCATGCAAGAGAGTAGAGCATATACTTCAGAAAAAATAAGAGAAGAAGTATTAGCCTTGAACCTTGTGAAAGATCCTCAACAACGTGAAGTTACTATACCAATAGAAGATAAGAACAAGAATGGAAAGAGGAATCCAAAGATGTAGCTCACAGGAAAGTAAGCAAGAAAGATCAGTAAGAAGAAATCAAATATAGAAAAAATGCAGGAGGTTCCAGAGAGGACTTCGTAGAAGGAAGGATTTCATAACTCGAACCTCATCGGAATAGCAGAACAACACCGATTCGCACTTCGCCATGGTGAAACAATATGATTGTTGGAGGCATCCCGATCATTATAACAACGCTCCAGAATGGCTAGAAACACGGTTATTGATTGGAACGTTCGCCATTGGACCATTGAACCACATCATGATGGATGGAATTGCATTGATTGAAGCATTCCTACATGTTGGAAGAACTTATTACAATGTTATCTATTTAACCCGTCGAAGGTATTACCATGGACACTTTTTCCAATTGTGATTATTCAAGCCCACAGAGATCTGACTATTACCTTGTTGTGCTTATTGAGACCTCACCATCCATTCTGCTACCTTAATTATTTGTGGACTAATATGAGATATCAGATCTCGAGCATGTATGTCGAGTGACTTTAGCGTAGTAGAGAAATCCGTCGAAGCGATTCTGATAGACCTCATGGCCGAGAAGGTCATTTCTGCAGGAGAACAATATTCGTCGATGAGAGGAAACTACCAGAAGCACAGTCAAAAGAATCAAGGAATTGGCCTTGGAATGCAAGAAACTCAGTAGTCAAAGTGCACAGACCTATGAGTGCCTTGAAGAGGACCCTGAACTAAGGACATTGGAATCATAGCTCCAGGAGGCAAAGAAATGGGCAGCAACAATGCAAGCACAGTTGAAGCTATTGTTACTAGCTGAGATGATGAAAAGGTCACAAGAACAACGAACTGTTTAACAACAGCTCCATGTCATCCAAAGTAAAATCATGGAAGTGAACCAAAGGATCCATCTAGTACAGGATGAAACTTGAACACTTTTTGAGGAGATTGAAGGACAAGGTGCACATCTAGAATAAGTAGTCACCATGGTAGAACAGTTCTTAGAAAGAATGGTGACAAAGAAAGTTATTCAAAAGTTATTCAAGTAGGAGGCTCTGGCAAAGCAATAGGTCATATTCGCTCAAGCCAAGCTCGGGGCCTTTGAGGGAGATTTACCCATATCTTAATGACTTGGGATGAGTCACAGGTGAGTGTTGGGGGCCTGTTGGCACTTGCCAGGTTTTGTGGAAGCATTGGTCATGTTTGAAAAATTTTGGGGACTTCGACATGTTGGTCGAAGAAGGAGCACTAGGTGAAGCAGAGATCGTGGGACCTCACCACCTTTTTGGGTTTAGGGTTTATGTAAAGGGTTGGGATGTCAGACCATGGGTTTACCCATGTTAAGGCCCCATTTGTAATGTATAAATAGATAGCTAGGTTATGTAAGAAGAGGAGATAGAGACACTAGATCGAGTAGAATTAAGGGTGATAAGTGCTAAAGTTTGTGATTGTAAAGGCTTTGTGCATATTGTGTGTTGAGAACTTGCAGAGATAAGTGCAAGTGATTTTAAGAAGGCTCTGTGTGGTACCAAACTTGGGGAAGGAGGATCTGGCGAGCTACGTGTAGATCTCATGTCCTATGTAGAGTGGGTCTTGTGGATCTGTGCATTGAACGAAGATAATAAAGAGAAGAAGAGTTGGTGGGCATAGCCCCACGCTGGGGGTGAACCATGTATATTATGTGCTATGGTGCTTTGTGATATGTTGTTCATGTGTTGATGTGATTTATGCTTAGTGTTGTCATCTTTATGTATGTTAGATGCATCTGATATAGTAGCTTAGTGCTTAGTAATGTGAATGAATGCTAGATTTTCTCTATTTCTATGTGCTAAATTCTTGAATGTGTTAGATCTTGTTGAATACTGCACTATTATGTAATTAGGGTTTTACCTGCGATGTGAATAAGGGTTAAATTCTAATGAATGTTAATTGTTAAGTGCTCTATTAAGTATTGTAATCACATATGTATGTCCCAGCTAGGTTGCAGACACTTGAGTCCTGCAACCACCCCTGCGTCTATCTTGGGTGAGACTTCATCTGCTTCGCAAGTGTTGCTGAAAGGGCTGGTAGTTAGGGTTTTCTTGGTGCATTGTTGTAGCGTTGAAATATGGGTCTACCCCTGTGCCAAAAAATGGTTCTGTTGTTGGGATGTGAAATTGGGATTGTTGGGAACTGAAGAAAAGAGAAACCTTTGTGCACAAATCTGTTGTTGTAGTGCGTAGTATTCTACTTGACTTGTGAATCTCTGTGCTAAGAAGGGAATCAGATCTAAAGAAAAGAGGTAAGATATTAAATCTTTGTGCTCTAATAAAGGTAAGATAAGTGAAAATAATTTCTTCAAAAAAATGGATCTAGGTATGTTTATTAGAGTTGGTCCTAGTCTGAAAACTAGGGCACAACTCGAAGAAAGAATATATGATATGAATAGATCTGATAGAAATAGTGAAAGATATGTTATTCCTATGCATAGAAAGAATTGTTGGACTAACAAGTGGATGCAGGATCCTAGAAAAAAAAATTGCAAGTCCATCATTGTGATCCCAATGCGTAGTGCAGGAAAGGTTGGGGATCGTTTAAGAGAAAGAGAGGATTGAATATTTGCTATATTTGTATAAGATCGAGACATATTCTAAGGAATGCCCTGGTAGAGGTCCTATTTGCCTCTGTTGTAAAGCTATTGGACATGAAGTTTTGGATTTCCCTAGAATGATTGCTAAAGTTGAAAAGATGAACACGAGATAAGAAAACCCTAAGGAAGGTCAAGAGACTAAGAATATGCTAAAGAAGCATAAAGAATCAGAGGCTATATTATTACAGATGAAACAAACACTAAATGATCACAGAGACATCAGTTTATCATATATTTTAAAAGAGAAAGAGTGCATAGAAACAAGAATAGGATACTTCGACATAGACTATGTACTAGATGCAGAAACATAGGTGAACATTATGATAGAAAGCACTTGGGAAATCTTAGGAAAACCTCCTATGGTTCCTTCATTGGGAGGAATAGGACTATCTAAAGGAAAATTGATAACCCTATGTGGAAGACTTACCCAGATACTTATGATTACTCATGGATCATCGACGGAAGAATAATTCAAGGTCATTAATTTTGTTGAGAACATCACCCCACTTTCTCTTTTGCTAGGAAGAACCTGGATTGAGAAAGATCAGATACGAAGGAAACAAGAAGAGGAAGATCTAGAACAGGAAAAGTAAGAATTAATGGAATTCATGGCTAGGAAAATAACGTGCTTACTAGAAGAACAGAAGGAAAACTCGAAGCAACTGAGGGCTAGAGACACAGCTATTGAAGTTGAAAGAATGCAAGAAGACTTAGAGAACTTATCCATATAGGAGAGTAGAGAATCTACTCTAGAAACAGTAAGAGAATAAGTATTATCCTTAAACCTTATGAAATATCCTCAACAATGCGAAGTTACTATGATAAGAAAAGATAAGAAAAAGAATGGAAAGAGGAATCCAGAGATGTATATCACAGGAAAGAAAGAAATAAATCTTAGTAAGAAGAAAGAAAAGCTAGAAAAATTGTAGGAGGTTCCAGAGGGAACTTCACAGAAGGAAGTATTGCAGAACTCGAACCTCACCGGAATAGCAAAACAATGCAGACTAGAACTTTTCCACAATGAAGCAATATGATCGTTGGAGGCATCCCGACCATTAGACCAACACTCCAGAATGATTAAAAACGTAGTTATTGACTGGAACGTTCACCATTGGACCATTGGGACCACACCATAACCGATGGAATTGCATTGATTAAGGCCTTCCTACCCATTGGAAGAACTCGTTATGATGTTATCTATTTAACCCGTCGAATGTCTTACCATGGACACTTTTGGCAATTGTGATTATTCAAGCCCATAGAGAGCTGACTATTATCGCGTTGTGCTTATTGAGACCTCGCCATCCGTTATGATACCTTGACTATTTGTGCACCGACCTAAGATATTATATCTTGAGCGTGTATGTCGGGTGACTTTACTACAAGAGAGAAATCCATCGAAGACATTCTCACAGAAATCATGGCTCAGAAGGTCATGTCCACAGGAGCACAAGCTTCATCGACAAAAGGGGTGCAAGAATCCCCATCAATTGCACGTCGATCTGGGCCCTCCCGAACTATGACAAAGAAACGAACCAAGCATCGTGATGACTTGGCTAATGCGAAGCTCATCCCATCAATCTTTCCTGACTACATCCTGCCTCTGGCTGGCATGATGATTCATGACAGTGTCCCAAGGGACTTCAACTACACAATGATCACCGCATACCCCTGAAGGGGATACGTGCAGTAGGACTATAGTTTGAGAGGATTCTGACGCTTAAGATCAGTGACTTCAACTAGGGAGATTACAAAAACTATGGAATGCTCGCACCACACATGTATTTGACCAAGACAACGGGTAAGAAGTCAAAGATCATCCCCCAACCATGGACCATGGACATCACAAGATCGACCATCATCAATGTCATGAAGTTACCACACTTCAATAGACATCAGGAGGTTAACGCATACGTTAAAATCATGTTGTCGTTATTCCATGGCGGATAATTATGGTTGGATAGGCACATCACAATATATCTGATATTGATCCACTGGATCACCAAATTGAGCATGCAAGGACCATACCCACAAGAATTTTACCCAGGGAAAGTTGTAGATCGTGCCTTGGCACAGACAATAAAAGACACCTATGGCGATGTGGAGAAGGGGAAGTTGGGCTATAAGGTAGCCTCCATCTAGAATGGAGCAGTGCGCCTAGCTTGCTAGTTGATCATTGGTAAGCTTATCAGGAAGAATAGGACAACGCAGGTCACGGGTTTTGTTGTCGACCTCGCAAGAAAATGCGTTGAAGGGCTGCAAATGAATTGGGCGAGCTACCTCATCAAATAGTTATAAAAATACTGCTGCAAAGCTCAGGATTAGGGCTATGAGTTTCATTACAGTTGGATGTTGATTCTCATTGCCTTCATTTCTTGGGAGATGTCGGAAGGAGTGACCTTCCTTAAAATTGAGTCATCTAAACCACTAGCTACGAAGTTCACTGTGCTATGGTATTTGAGTGACATGGAAAAATAATGGCAGTCAAACGCGGTGTTCCACACCTATTATATGTAGCTGAAGAGGGCCATTGAATCTTTCCCTTGCATGATATCAAACACTCTGCACAGGTTCACACCACTTGTGAAGTTCCACACAAACAAGCACTTCATCTATATCATTGTGCACAGAGACGAACACAAAGAAGAGATCTTGTCCTATTACAAACTCGTAGAGGAGGACATGGAAGAAATAACCAAGGAATGTCTTGAAGAGTTCCTTGAGCCAGTTGACTAGGTAGAACTGTCTAACCCCAACCTCATCAGAAGTCTTGTATTCACTTGCAAAGAATATGATGCACCCAACAACAACAGGAAGAAAAAGAAGGAAGAGGTGCAGGAATTGAGTAGTGCATCAAAGGAAACTACACTGGATTCACTAGAAGGAGGAGGAGGTGACGAAGTAGACAAAGAAGAGGATGAAGGGGAGGAAAACAAGAAGAAGCAGGGTGGAGTAACACCACCTAAACATCCCCTTCCAGAAGCAGAAATGCCCAAGAAAAGAAAGGGTCCCCCGATGAAACCTTCATCACGAAAGAAATCACGAGCATGTAAGACTCAATTACAGACTATGTTCATGGTGGATGATATTGATATCATCATTTTCATTGTATTAGATACCACGGAGAACATTTTTCAGTGCAACGAAGCCAAACAGGAGACAATGTATGAAAATATTGAAGCAGAGCTCAAAGGGGTACAACAGGCTCTTTATTTGAACCGCGCAATGTCTACTACACCATTGTCAGCAGGGGATGCAAAAGTAGAAGATGAGCCTGCCCAACTATGCATATTAGCAGACTCGACCAAGGATCACCTTCGTCAGGTCCAGGAGGAAAAGGAATAGGCCACAAAGGCATTAAAGAAAGAAGAAGAAGAAGCCCTAGAACAATATCAGATTGCACAACAAGAAAAACATGACCTCCAAGCGAAGTTTGCAGAGGATAGAGAACAGATACAAAAGGAGAAATAACAGTTTCTCACAGAGAAGATGGGAGTCAAGGAGGTAGTCAACAGAGCACGTCACTCTGTTTCGGGCCTCGCATAGATATAAGAAGACACTGTGGAGAGCCAATCATGGAATCTCGTTGAAGACATTCAACAACTCCAAGCATGAGTAGAAAAACTGGAACTACAAGATGTGCCAAGCACTCCGCAAGAAGTGCAAGATCAGAGATGAGCGTAGTTGAAAGAATCAAGGAATTGGCCTTGGAATGCAAGAAAATCTGTAGTCGAAGTTCACAGACCTACAAGCGCGTTGTAGAGGACCCTGAACTAAGGACATTGGAATCACAACTCCAGGAGGAAAAGCAATAGGTAGCAACAGTGCAAGCACAGTTGAAGCTACTATCACCGGTCGAGAGGATGAAGAGGTCACAGGAACAACACACCGTATAGCAACAGGTCCATGCCATCCAGAGTAAATTCATGAAAGTGACCCAAAGACTCTAGCCAGTAAAGGATGAAGCTTGCACACTTTTTGAGGAGATTGAAGGACAAGGTGCACAACTAGAACAAGTAGTCACCACGGTAGAACATCGCTTGGAAGGAACAGTGACTAAGAAATTTATTCAAGATTTCACCGAGCAGGAGGCTCTGGCGAAGTAGTAGGTCGAAGCAGCTCGAGCTAATCTTGAGGCCTTCGAGGAAGAGTTACCCATATCAAAGTGAATCAGGACAAGTCACATGTGAGTGTTGGGGTCTTGTTCACCCTTGACCAGGTTTTCTGGAAACACTGGTCATGTTTGACCAATATTGGAGACTTCGTCAGGCTGGTCGAAGATGGAGCGCCAGGCCAAGTGCCAGGTGAAGCGGAGATCACAGGATCTTTCCCCCTTTTGTGATTTTTTGGGTTTAGGGTTTATGTAACAGGTATGGGATGTCGGCCCATGGGTTTACCCATGTTTAGGCCCCATTTGTAATGTATAAATAGATATGTAGGTGATGTAAGAGGGGATATAAGTGCAGAGACCTACTAGAATTGGCTTAGTGCAGAGCTAGAGGCTTTGTGCATACTATGTGTTAAGAATTGTAGAGCTAAGTGCAAGTGATTGTAAGAAGTTGGTGTGTAGACTGTGTAAGAAGGCTTTGTGTTGTGACCTAACTCGAGGAAGGAGAATCTGGTGAGTTGTGCACAGATCTCCTTTCCTATGTGGAGTGGGTCTTGTGGATCTGTGCATTGAATGAAGATAATAAAGAGAAGAAGAGTTGGTGGATGTAGCCCCACGCTGGGGGTGAACCACGTATATCCTATGTTATGGTTGCTTTGTGTGATTGATGTGATTTATGCTTAGTGTTGTCATCTTTATGTAGGTTAGATTCATCTGATATAGTATCTTAGTGCTTAGTAATGTGAATGAATGTGCAAGATACCAGATATATAAAATATGCAGAATAGAAATGAAATGCTAGAAATGATAGAATAACAGTAGAATGTCCAACATAATCTTCACAATACATAGAAATGATAAACGAAATAGCAGCAGAAATAACACTTTGATTCAGATAGCAATGTTCACAGGCCTCTTCGAGGGGGCAACCTCCAGTCGAGCGACGCTTTGTTACAATAATCTCCAAGCTAGTGTTTTCATACCCTCGACCCTTATTTATACTAAATGTGTCTATTAAGAGAAGCATCTAGAGGAAGATCCTTCTAGAAGTGGAAGCTTCTATTAGGTCTTCTTACATCCGCCTTATTCTATTTTATTGAAAGGTATTATTAATAT
>ML787104.1:336535-347749 GCA_009831015.1 Picea engelmannii
TAGTTTATAATTAGATTAGTGTAGTTAGTTTAGTTTGTTTTATTAGTTTCTAGTTTCCTTTATTTTAGTTAGTTTCTTGTATTAAGTTATAGTTTAGTTTGTTTTATTTAGATTAGTTAGATTTCTTAGCTCAGATCATTTCTCTTTGGTTTTCATAGGAGACCTTAGAGCGGCCAACGGAGCCGTTAAACTCGTCAGGGTGGTCCATTCCAAATGGCTTGGGTTATTTAGATAACCTCAGACCGGTTCCACTCTCCCAGTTGACGGACGGTCAATTTCGCCCGTCAACACTACATTACAATGAATAATCGAATTTCATACTCGCCAAGAGAGGTAGGTAACATTGTAATTGATTCTAGGTCAATATGCTATACTTATTTTCTTAATATTTTTTTTATAATGTCGTATGTATATTTGTATTAAGTGAAATGTTTCAAAGACTAAAAATTGTTTTTAAAAATTTAAAAATTATATATTTTTTAGTTTTGATTAGTGCTTATGGTTGATTTGACAATTTTTATGTGTTTTGAAAACCACTTATCAGATCAATAAAATTAAGTTAAAAATATTTTGTAACTCCATGTGTCAGTAATGGGATTGTACTATGTACTTGTTCATAAATTGGCCTCATGTTCTATCTTATCATCTCTTGTACTCAAGTGTTGTAATGGTGTCTCTCGACACCATCTCTTCTTGGAATCATAACCTCTCCAATTTATCTATTTCCTTTGTACAAATAATCACGTATGAGTAGTGTTTATGGAAATTGATAGAACTTGTTGGCACACGGGCAGACCTGGGGTTCAACTCTACAATAGCACACCAACAAAACCCTAACTACCAACCCTTTTGGCAACACCTGCAAAGCAAATGAAGTCTCACCCGAGGTAGAGTCAGTGGTGGTTGCATGACTCATGTGTCTGCAACCTAGCTGGGACACAGGTCTGTGATTACAATACTTAACATAGCACTTAGCAACTAACATTCATTAGCATTTAACCCTTATTCACATTGCAGGTAAAGTCCTAATTACAGAACAACGTAGTATTCAACAAAATCTAACACATTCAAGCACTTAACACATAGAAATAAAACAGATCTAGCATTCTGTTAAGGTCCTAACCCGCACATAGTTAGATCAATGTATTTGGATGTAATAAAGGTCAATATTAATAAGACCTTTCAATAAAATAGAATAAGGCGGATGTAAGAAGACCTAATAGAAGCTTCCACTTCTAGAAGGATCTTCCTCTAGATGCTTCTCTTAATAGACACATTTAGTATAAATAAGGATCGAGGGTATGAAAACCCTAGCTTGGAGATTATTGTAATAGAGCCCTGCTCGACTGGAGGTTGCCCCCTTGAAGAGGCCTGTGAACATTGCTATCTGAATCAAAGTGTTATTTCTGCTGCTATTTTGTTTATCATTTCTTTGTATTGTGAAGATTATGCTGGATATTCTACTATTATTCTGTCATTTCTAGCATTCCATTTCTGTTCTGCATATTTTATATATCTGGTATCTTGCAAGTGGTATCAGAGCACTTTCCTTGGCAGAAATTGTGGGTATTTTTTTTCTTCAGGGTAGAGATGTATTCCAGCGTCTTTAAGCCACAAAGATCTGTCGTTACACTCTTAAACCCGCGGTTGAGGGATTCATACATGCAGGAAATACAAGTGGTTCTTAAGCGCACATCTGTTGGCCACCCTTGTAACCCCTGTTGGTACCCCTTTGAGTGGTAGCGCATCAGACAACACCTGTGTACGGATCGGCCTAGATTTCCTGAAGCCCTCTTTAGACAAACCTATCGGCCGCTAGACTGCTATAGTGTCACCGAGAACAACACTCGAGAAGATACTCTCTAGTACCTGGGTATTTGGGTAGTACGGGGTTAGCGATATTTCTTGTAAGGGGGTTAGAATGCAAAAGAGTGGGTTAAAAACCCACTTATCCTAAGTTTGGAACGCAAGCGTGCCTGTGGTAAATGGCAATTAGATCTGGACAGCAGAGATCAACGTGCACAGATCAACGACGTACGGGCGATTCCAGACCCCCCTCGCCTTTCTACCTTTACACGGAGGGGGGGGGGGGTCCGGAATCCAAGGCGCATCTCTTTGACGGCTGGGATCGAGGTGCCCGGATCAACGGCACTCAGAAGATCCCATATTTCTCAGCTGCTCTGTTCTTAACCAGCATGGGCCCCCCTTTCCCGTCATGTAATCTTCTGAGCCACCTGCTCTCCCCCTAGCCGTGCGATGAGGCTCGCGCCCTTTAACCCCTTCCTCATCCGTCGACATCTATCTATCTTCCCCCTTCCTGGTCCACGTGGTCCATATCCCATCTCGTCATCCACTCATCGACTACCACGTGTCCTGCTCTTTCCACATCAGTCTCTTGCTAAAAGCAAGCCCATCATATCTCGTTGCCTACCCCTTCCGCTTGTTTCCCTCCGCCATGTGTTTTCCTCTGACATCCCTCTCACACCTTGGCACTTCGTACCACGCCCTTATGAGGCTGGTGACACCACTCCTATTGTGCACCCTATCCTTCATGCTGGCCATCATGCTTTCTCATCGGGCCATTCAACTAATCCAGGTGGCAGCACAAGGGGCCTTCCACATCCCAAAGGTTCCGAGTTGGCCGGGCCGTTCTCAATCCCGACGAAGTAGTTATTGAAGCAGTTGGTGGTGGTTAGACATCACCTCCGCCATAATGGGAAAGTCCAGTTCCAAATTAAAGGCACGTCGATTCCCCGATGAAAATTTCAGAAGATCGATTGCATCTGTCGTAAGTTGCACGACCATTCAAAGATTGCAGCTGCAGATTGTCAAAAGCCATGCAGACGCAAAGCTTTTAATGCAGCGTCTCAATTTTTTTGTTGTTGCTGTTTTGAGTATATGTAGGCATTTTCACCATTTTTATATCTATCGATGGTAGAGCGAAGCTCCCGACTGTAAAGTTTTAACAACCATTCTGGTTTCCTAGTTATGCCTCTGTGTTTGAGATTTCTTGTTTTATGACAAACATTTCTCCTTTTCCATCTATGTTTCGTCTTATGCCGGAGAGTTCATGATCGAATGATTCGTGTGAATTGTTGCAGTTATGTTATGATAAAGGATTTGTTGTGACATTATTGTATTCTCTGGTCTTCTGTGTGTGAATGCAAAAGGATCTTGCGTTCGGACGCTTTCCTCTCCAGTCTGTTACAAACCTGATGTTTATGACAGACCTTCACACTCTTCTTATGCAAGTCTTCCCCCTGTTCACCCTTATTACAACTCACTATTTGAAGTTTATCAAGACCTCACTCATTCATGCATACCTGGCCTAGTTTCAGAGTTGAGACTATATTGTTCTGAGTTTTCTTCCATTTGATCACCCCTTTAAAATAGATCGTGACATTAAACTGATGGGTGTTAAGATCATATCCTGCAAGAAATCCAGGAGTGACTTCTGACGCTAACATTTCTTGCGCCGCTGCCGGGGACGAAGTTGAATATTTTCCCCGGGATTGAACGACAACGATCAGCTGATTCTGAAGGTGCATCAGATATCAAAACTTGAAGATTGCTACTGTGCACTTGTCGAATCCATTGTGACGACTCCACTGCGGTGAACCCATTGGATTAGTTGTGGCTTTCAGTGCCAGACACACGCGGTCCCATCCACAACTGCCTCTGGCTACAACTGAAGAAAATCTGGAGGTGATTCTCAGAAAAGGAAAGACCCCTCAAGGAGAAAGCTTCACCTCCGAATCAGGTATTTCCCCACCTCCTTCCGTAAAGACTCCATTTTCTTATTCTCAGCTGCCTAGTCATCCTTCCTCTGAGGTTTCCCATTTTCTGAATTTCGGAAGTGTTCCTGCTGAGTTTTCTCCTCCTGGTCTAGTATCAGAGGGAGAGATCCTTGTCACTCCCCCTTCCCTGGAAGTTGTGCCTCAGTTTAGACCTCAGGCCTCAGAAGGTTTCACTACCCATCCTTTTATTGTTACTGTTGCACAGAGAGAAGCATATGCACATTCAGGTCCCTTAGCCTTCTCTTTGTTTTCCCCGTCGTCTCCTTCGAGAACCTCCTTTCCAACATCTCCCATTCACACTCCTTCTCCTCCTAGTTCTCCTCCACCTAATATCCCTATGGATGGTGCTAATCCCCCTCCGAACAGAATAGACGCCATAGTCGCTGTTAGATATGCTCCTTTAATCCTACCCCATCCTATGAATCCTCTCCCTGCTGGAGACTATTTGAAATACATGCCCAAGTTCGCGGGAGAAGGAGACATAACTGCAGAAGAGCACTTGGCTGCTTTCTACAGTTATGAAGACAACTTAAACATTGAAAATGAAGATGTCTGGATGAGAGTCTTTGTCCAGAGCCTGGATGGCGAGGTTAGGAAATGGTTTAGAGGACTGGCCCCCGAATCTATTGTTGGAATTGAGGCTTTGGATAGTGTTTTCCTGAGACAGTGGGGAGACAGGAAGGATTATATGTATTACATGACAGAGTTTGGGGATCTTAAGAAAATGGATGGAGAGTCTGTCTCTGAATTCTCCAAAAGATTCAATAAAATGTATAACAATATTCCTGCAGAGATAAAGCCCTCAGAAGCCTCTGCCCAAATTTCCTATGATGGTGCGTTTGACCGTGATTTATGTTTTTTATTAAGAGAAAGAAGGGCCACCTCCTTAGCTCAAATGAAATATGCAGCTATAGAAGTGGAATCCAACATATTAGCAGCTGACAGACTGAGGAACAAGGCTGATGTAGACAGAAGAAAGGGAAAATCGGAAGCCTCAACTTCCAGCCCATCACTGCCCCACCCTCAATTGAATGAACTGACCCAGATGATGAAGCTTCTGTAAGAAGAGATGGAGAGACTAAAGGTGGAAATGAAGCAAATGAACAATATCCCTCAGAGCACCGAGAATAAAGGGGGTTTTAGAAGGCTAAATAATACTTCTCCCCCAACTATGCACAGAGAAAGAGGAAGAGACAGGGACGACCAAAGAATTCAGGCTCCCTTTCAGAGCAACTTTGTGGCCGATGAAGAAGAAGGGGAAACAGATGAGCCTGAGCCTAAAATCCACTGCTTAGAAGTCACTCCTCCTTTCCCTCATCTGACTTGAACAACATACGAGGAGTCTCTCATGGATAGTCAGCTAAATGAATTGAGCAAGGGAGACAAGACTAGTGGCGGCCGAGGCAGGTATAACCTGAGGTCCGACAAAAAGACAACAGTACCTGATGTTCTTGAGCCATCCACTAGAACAGAGAAGCCTGCCAATGAAGTAGCAGACAGTCACAGAGGTAAGAAGGCTCAACCCCTCTCCCCCATTGTCCACCATCATGTTCCTGAAATAAGAGAAATTTCGAAGCTTACATCTTCTTTTAATTTCGAGCATGAGATTCAAAAGATTAGAATCCCCGTGCCCCTCACTGAGCTAATCAGACATGAAGAATTTAAAAAGAGTTTCTCTGAACTTTTGAAATCTGAAGCCTCATGTCCTTCTACAGACTTCATAAACCTCCAATATGAAAAGCCAACAGTTGTCCTAGGACCCATGGTAGAAGATAGAGATGACTCATCCCCCCCTTTCTACACATCCCTAAACATACATGATAAAGTGTTGCACAACTGCTTAATGGATTCAGGGGCCTCTCACAACCTCACGCCCAAAAACGTCATGGAAGATCTAGGACTAGAAGTCACCTGAGCCTATCATGACCTCTATTCTTTTGACTCCAGAAGAGTTCAATGTTTGGGAGTCATCAAGGACCTGGTAGTTTCATTGTTTCAGCTGCCGATGAAGAGTATGGTAATGGATATTGTGGTAGCTGATGTTCCCCCCAAGTTCTGCATGCTGTTGTCTAGGTCTTGGATTAAGAGACTTGGAGGGACGTTACAGATGGATCTCACATATGCTATTATCCCAGTCTTTGGAGGGGAACATAGGAGATTGTACAGAGAAGCCCAACTAGCTTATATAGTCAGTGATGAAGTGAACCCCACTAATCACCCCATCTTTGCACTTGACACTAACTTAGGGTCTAGTTTGTTACAGGTCACTGAGACTCCTGAGGCCCCTTTGCAAATCAGAAAACAACCCATTCTCAATCAGGATATACCTCCTCTAACCGCCTCTGTTTGGAAGATGTTCTTTGATGGAGCCTCCTCCAGTATGGGTGTAGGTGCTGGGGTGGTATTCATGTCCCCTTGTCAAGAGACCATATCTTTGTCATACAAGCTAGGATTCAAAGTCACCAACAATGTGGCAGAGTATGAAGCTCTGGTTTTGGGATTAAGGGTTGCACAAGAGATGGGAATAAGGGAGATGGTTGTGTTTGGAGATGCAGAATTGATTGTCCAGTAGGTCAAAAACGTTTATCAAGCCAAGCATCCTCGACTCAAGAACTACAGGAGAATGGTTTTGGACCTAGTTGATAATTTCTTCTTGGCTTTTAACATCTCTTTCATTCCAAGGGAAGGAAATGCTCCAGCCAACTTTTTAGCTTTCATAGCTAGTTTTCCTGAGGTCCCCACCCTGCCCACTGTCAGATCCAATATAGAAATAAAATATAGATCCTCGGTACCAGACAATGTCAAAAATTGGAGGGTATTTGAAGATGATCAAGAGATCGAAAAGTTTCTTCAATCCGTTGATGACTTTTCTGTATTACACATAGATGAGGATCCTGACATTGAAGGAGAACTTGACCATCACCCTGGAGAGTTTTTGAATAAAATTGTTGACCACCAGATTATTCAGCTGCCAAGTAATCACATACCGAAAGGACTAATCCCATTAGAAAGGTTGTTAGATGGGAACGATGTGGCAGTAAAGGGTAGAGTTTCAGGTGATGATACTGACATAGCTGAGTGCAACATAGGCACACTAGAGGAGCCCAAATTTGTTAAATTGTCAAGAAGTTTGACCGAGGAACAGAGGGACAAATATACTGAGTTACTCAGAGAGTTTGCTGATGTGTTCGCGTGGACCTACGAAGACCTCAAAACATATGACACGTCTATCATCGAGCACAAGATCCCACAGAAAGAAGAGGCTAAGCCATTCAAGCAGAAGCTGAGACAGATAAATCCCATGCTGCTACCTGTCATGGAGAAAGAAGTGAAGAAGTTGCTAGATGCCCAAATCATTGTCCCCTTGAGATATTCTGACTGGGTGGCCAATTTGGTCCCAGAGAGAAAGAAAAGTGGCGAAATCAGACTTTGTGTTGATTTCAGAAACCTGAAAAGGAGCTCAAGGAAAGACAATTATCCCCTGCACAACATGGAGCACATACTGCAGAAGATAACCGGCACATCCAAAATATCCATGATTGATGGTTTCTCTGGATACAATCAGATATCAGTCATGCCTGAGGACCGAGAAAAGACAGCCTTCACCACTCCTTGGGGCACATTCATGTATGCCAAGATGCCTTTTGGGTTGATGAATGTAGGAGCCACATTCCAGCGAGCCATGGACATAGCCTTCATTGGGGAAAAGGATAAGTTTGTGGTCATTTACCTAGATTACATAACAGTCTTTTCCAAGACTGATAAAGAGCACCGCTGCCACTTGAAGAAGGTTTTCCAGAAGTGTCGGAGGTATGGCCTATCCTTAAACCCCAAGAAATAATTATTTTCTATGCAGGAGGGAAAGCTATTAGGCCATATAGTATTAGCAGAGGGGGTGAGAATTGATCCTAGCAGGGTGGAAGCAATTCAGACCCTGTCACTTCCCATGTCTAAAAAAGAGGTTCAGGCATTTTTGTGGAGGATTAATTTTCTGAGGAGATTCGTCTCAAATTTTGCTGAATTGGTAAAACACATCACGACCATGCTCAGAAAGGGAAATGAAGTAAAATGGACCACTGAACCCAGGGAATCTTTTGTCCAAATAAAGAAGGCATTGACTGAGGCACCTGTGCTAATCAATCCCGATTATTCCAAATATTTTCTGATATTTTCTTTTGCTTCCTATGATACAATAGCGGCAATTCTGTTGCAGAAAAATGATCAAGGGCAAGAGCAACCTATTGCCTTCTACAACAAAGCATTGAGAGACGCATAACAACGGTAAGAAATCATGGAGAAGCAGGCCTATGCCCTGGTGAAGGCTCTTAAAGATTTCAGAGTCTATGTATTGCACTCAAAGATCACTACATACGTCCCTTCAACCTCTGTGAAGGACATTCTTATACAGCCTGACATAGACAGGAGGAGAGGTAAATGGATCGCGAAGATCCTAGAGTTTGATCTGGAGATTAAGCCCACCAAGTTGATAAAAGGGCAAGGTTTGGCCAAGTTGCTGGCTGAATCCAATTGCAAGGCCTTGGGAATTAATTTCATCAATGAGCAAGCTGAGCCATCCAATAAGCATTTCCAGGGTGCCCTATCACTAGCATCATGTCCCTGGTACAAGGATATCTTGTATTTTCTGCAAGAATTAAAGCCCCCTGATGGATTGGGAAAAAGTAAGGCCAGGGCCTTGAAGCTCAAAGCGGTCAGGTATTGCCTCATTAACCAAGCCTTGTATTGGAGAGACCCTCTGGGGGTATTACTAAGGTGTCTGGACCCACAACAAGCCTAGAAGGTTATGTTTGATTTCCATAGCGGTCTCTGTGGAGGTCATCATTTCTGGAAGACCACAGCTCACAAGATCCTCCGAGCTGGGTACTACTGGCCCACCTTATTTCCTGATGTCTGGAAGGAAATCAGAGTGTGCATCAAATGCCAGAAGTTCTCAGGAAAGCAGAAACTCAAATCTCTGCCATTAAAGCCTATAGTAGTTTCAGCACCCTTTCAGCAGTGGGGGTTGGACTTTATCGGAGAAATTCATCCTCCCTCAAGTGGCCAGCACAGATGGATTCTAACTGCAACTGACTATTTCACCAAGTGGATAGAAGTTGTCCCTACCAGAAGCACTTCTCAAAAAGTAATTATCAGCTTCCTGGAAGATATCATAGCTAGGTTTGGATTCCCTAGCAAAATCGTCACCGACAATGCCTCCCCATTTCGGTCTGAGCCTCTAGTCAAGTTCTGTGAACATTTTGAGATTTCACTGCTTCACTCTACTCCCTATTATCCTCAAGGAAACGGACTGGAAGAGTCCTCCAATAAAACTTTGATCAAGCTCATTAAGAAGCTACTGGAGGACAATAAAAGGGCCTGGGACTCAAAGCTCAAATTTTCTCTTTGGGCTGACCGAGCAACAACCAATAAATCCCTGGGCATCTCTCCTTTCCAACTTGTTTATGGAATAGAGGTCATTTTCCCCACTCAGCTCGCCTTATCTGTGGCAAATTTCCTCCAGGACCTCGAAGGAGAACCCAATCATGTGATCAGAAGGATTCATTAGATAGTGGAAGTGCAGCAGATTAGAGAACAGGTCATGAATAGGGCCTACAATCATCAACAAAAGATCAAGCAGGCTTTTGACAGGAAGAGCAAAAAGAAAGAATTCGAGCAGGGTGATCTGGTGCTCAAATGGGATGCACCCAGGCAGGAAAAGGGAAAACACAGTAAATTTGATGCCCTCTGGTTCGGGCCTTTAAAGATCCTCGAAGTGTTTTCAAACAACACTTACAGGTTGCAGGATCTGGAAGACAAAGAAGTTTTTAGCAGCCCAATAAATGGGCATTGATTAAAAAAATGTTTTCTGTGAGCCACAGTCGGCTCTTTTTGTTTTGTTTTGTAAATATTGTTTCTGTTTTTGTTTTTCGGACTAATAAATGACTCCATATCCCAACAACAAAGGCACTGAATCTACAAAAGAGTTCTTAGAGAATCACAGGGACGACTCTATCCCCCATGGAGCCAAATGTTAGCAATATTTCTTGTAAGGGGGTTAGAATGCAAAAGAGTGGGTTAAAAACCCACTTATCCTAAGTTTGTAACGCAAGCGCGCCTGTGGTAAACGACAAGTGGATCTAGATGGCAGAGATCAACGCGCACGGATCAACGGCGTATGGGCGATTTCGGACCCCCCCGCCTTTCTACCTTTACGCGGAGGGGGGGGTCTGGAATCCAGGGCACATTTCTTTGATGGCTGGGATCGAGGTGCCCGGATCACCGGTGCACGTGGAAATTCCGGACCCCCCCCGCCTTTCTACCTTTAAGCGAAGGGGGGGAGGTCCAGAATCGGGCATGCATCTTCC
This sequence comes from Picea engelmannii, assembly GCA_009831015.1. Taxonomy (NCBI): domain Eukaryota; kingdom Viridiplantae; phylum Streptophyta; class Pinopsida; order Pinales; family Pinaceae; genus Picea; species Picea engelmannii. Next base: position 346,695 of record ML787104.1, read on the forward strand.
CAATGGTTGAGATCAACACGCCCAGATCAATGACGCTCAGAAGATCCCATCTTTCTCAGCTTCTCTGTTCTTAACCAGTGTGGGCCCCCATTTCCCGTCATGTAATTTTCTGAGCCACCTGCTCTCCCCCTGGCCGTGCGATGAGGCTCGCGCCCTTTAACCCCTTCCTCATCCACTGACATCTATCTATCTTCCCCCTTCCTGGTCCACATGGTCCATCTCCCATCTCGTCATCCACTCATCGACTCCCACGTGTCCTGCTCTTTCCACGTCAGTCTCTTGCTAAAAGCAAGCCCATCATATCTCGTTGCCTACCCCTTCCACCTGTTGCCCTCCGCCATGTGTTTTCCTCTGACATCCCTCTCACACCTCGTCACTTCGTACCACGCCCTCATGAGGCTGGTGCCACCACTCCTATTGTGCACCCTATCCTTCGCGCTGGCCATCATGCTTTGTCATCAGGCCGTTCAGCTAATCCAGGTGGCAGCACAAAGGGCCTTCCATGTCCCAAAGGTGCTGAGTTGGTCGGGCCGTTCTCAATCCCGACGAAGCGGTTATTGAAGCAGTTGGTGGTGGTTAGACATCACCTCCGCCACAATGGGAAAGTCCGGTTCTGAATTAAAGGCACGTCGATTCGCCGATGAAACTGTCAGAAGATCGATCGCATCTGTCGTAAGTTGCACGACCATTCAAAGATTGCAGCTGCAGATTGTCAGAAGCCATGCAGACGCAAAGTTTTTAATGCAGCGTCTCGATTTTGTTGTTGTTTCTGTTTTGAGTATATGTAGGCGTTTTCGCCATTTTTATATCTATCGATGGTAGAGCGAAGCTCCCGACTGTAAAGTTTTAACAACCATTCTAGTTTCCTGGTTATGCCTCTGTGTTTGAGATTTCTTGTTTTATGACAAACAATTCTCCTTTTCCATCTATGTTTCGTCTTATGCCGGAGAGTTCATGATCGAATGATTCGCGTGAATTGTTGCAGTTATGTTATGATAAAGGATTTGTTGTGACATTATTGTATTCTCTGGTCTTCTGTGTGTGAATGCAAAAGG
>ML787105.1:0-21541 GCA_009831015.1 Picea engelmannii
TATTAATATTTAATTAATTAATTAAATCACTTTAATTAATTAATTAACCTTTTTACCTTTGAAAAGCTCCTTATCTCTCCTTGTGGCTTCCCTGGCCACTGAAAGTCACTTCTAGCCATCCCATCCTGTAGTGTTGATCCTCCAGATTCCAATGAGCTATTACACTGAGAGGTTCCTCCAAGTAATGTACCCAAAATGACCTCTTCAGTGAATTCCATTGACTTATAGCTCAAAATAGTCAAAATCATGGAAATCGTCGGAATGCAACGAAACCAAAGCAAACCTGTGCGGAATGGATCATAATGATGGAATATGATCATCAATGCAAGATGGACCCCACAATGCCTCTCAAATACCCCTGTACTCACTCTAGCACCCATCTGACTACTCTGGTCATCATAAATCTCTACCTTGTGATGATGTCCCAAAGTGGGGACATTACAGTCCTCCCTGCTAGAAAATTGCTTGTCCTCAAGCAATACCCAAATCCCCCGAAGTAAAATACCAGGATCCCATGTCCACCTGTGGGATACATAGTAGAACTCATCCAATGATGAACAATAGCACACTCCACCCCCTGGATCCCATATCAGGAAGTGAACTGCAATACTCTGTGAAGAATAGTCCTGGAAGATATCAACCCTGTGAACCTCCTGCACCTGACCCATGGCCTCATCTCGGAATGAGTCCATCCTACAAATCTCTACCAATATCCACACGGTCTCCATCAACTGCACATGATGATGCCAAAATGAGGTACTGGAAGATCTCTATGAGGCACCCTCAAGCACTGTGCTAAATGGAAAGTTAGAATAACTTTCCCCTGTAATGGTCCACTCTCCCCTGTCAGTCAATGAACTTCTCAATCGTGCAATCCCTGGGTCCCATTCTAACCTCTGTCGATGATCCTCCTGCTAACACTGCACTACTCTGTCCATGACTGTCTGTCCCCTGCATACATAAAGGATCCTCCTCGTTGATATCCTCAAGCTGAAATACATGTGACCACCGAACCTGCTGCCCAGAAACTGTATCGGCATAGACACCTCTGTAGAATAAGTACCTGTCCAAACATCTCCATGCCCTATCATGATGATCAAGAGGAAGAAAAGGTCTTGCCCCATAGGACAAGTACCTTCCGACCCACTCCAAACCAACCCAAGGTGGAGTGTGTGGCTCTCTGGCGCCACCTGGGTCGTCATGTAGTGAAACATCCTGCTAACCAAGTGAACTCCTGGATCCCATGACAAACTTGGAAGTTTATCACTTCTAGTCTCCGCTAGTTGCTCCTGTGCTGGGCTGATTACTGTCGGAAGCCCACTGCGCTCATCTTTCATCACCAGGTCTATGATGCTCACCATCACACACGAAGTCTCAACTGTCTGTTGTTGACGGGCGAAATCGACCGTCCGTCAACTGAGAGAGTGGAACCGGCCCAGGGTTGTCTAATAACCCAAGCCGTTTGGAATGAACCACCCTGACGGGTTTAGCGGCTCCTTTAGCCAATCTAAGGTCCTAAGAAAACAACAACAACAAAAAGGAAAACTATACTGAACTAACTAAAACTAATTATTGAAACAAACTAATAAACTAATTTAACTAAAACTAACTACTAAACAAACTAAACTAAAACTAATTATTAAAACAAACTAAACTAATCTAACTATTCTATATATACAATCGACTAACTACTACTAAACTAACTCTAACTAATTAAATATCTAACTACTAATTGAAACAGAACTTATTCACAAAATATACAATATCTACAATTTACAGATTTAGATAAAACCTGAAAAACTCATTTATATTCTGCCCTAAGACAACAAGAGATATTTTTTGTTGATTTTATAATTTTATGAACAAGAAATAAAACAAAACTAACTAAACTAAACAACTAATATACTAATTCTAACTACTAATATAAACTAAAACATATGTCTGCTAAAATACTAATATTATACTAAACTAACGAAAATAAATTACGAACTGACCTGGAGAAATGCTCCAGATTTGTCCTGTGTATGATGATCTTCTAAGCTGATTAGAGGGAGGAAACCCGCATCAAATAATCCAGAAGCTTCTCGTAAACAATAGCTGCAGTGCTCTTTAATTTTGTTTACATGACAAACAAGACATAAAAATCACAACAATCATATGATTTATAAATCTCCACAATTAGGTAAACCTGTATGCAAAGACTTATACAAAATAATTCAATTGATGAAGAAGAGAAATCTGTCATTCATAAGCTGAATCAAGTAATTGCTGTATTTTAAGTAATGGAAGAAACCAAATATGGATCACATTAATTCAATCATATCATTCTACAAGAGACTGTGATAGCTAAAGTAGTCACTAATCTAATGCAAATTGATAAACATAAACATGAAACAAAAGATTGATATTATGAAAGCGAAAGCTGTAGCAGAACATCAATTTCTGTCTCAGTTTGTATTAGATATCCATAATACTTGTTCTCCCACAAGCGAGGATGATCCTTATTACAAAAATAATAAGTATTTATAAGTTTTTCCACAGGGTAAAACCTCCCTGTGGAAGTTATCAAACTGTTTACATAAAATCTAGGAAGATATCCCAAGTCTAACTAAACTAGGAAACTACAATAAAACTAAAACACACAAATATCCCCTAAACTGCCCAACATGTTCCATTCAATTTGAATTTACCTGAAAAGGGCCAAAAATGAACAAGTTAGAGGGATTCTTTATTAACTAAAATGATAAAAATATGATCCTATAGACTAGCTACAGAATCTTGCGATTCTGTAGCTGGTCTAAATAAGACACATAATCAACATCAGAATCGATTAAAAATATTTTACAAGAATTAAATTCAATTATCATCGAACAACTATTTGAAAATGAATCATTTAATTTGAAATTATTATACCATTCGAATGAAATAGGATCAAAATCATTCAACCAGATACAGAGATAGGTGTATTATGTTTCTCTTGTTACCACCAAAATCGAACGAACATAATGATAATTAAGAGCTGTGAAATCATTTGATATCCCTTTGAAATCAATATAATCACAACAAATCGGGGCAATTTTTATACTGCCTTATCAACAGGAGATACAATGGAAGTCAAGCAAAATCGTTGTAACTGTATTGATAAAGCAAACGAGTCATACCACGAAAATCAGCTCAAGTGAATTCATAACAGGATCCGATCGTTTGTTATCACAAATTGGGTAAACAAGATCGATTGACTCTAATCAAAATCATTCTATTCCAATGAATTATAACCAAATTTGATAGAGATAACAAAGTCAATCAATTCGCATTGCAAATTTAAAATCAAATAGAGCAACATGTATGATACGAATCCAGCAAGCGAATCAAACACCTGGAGTTTAACATAGTCATTGCAAATCACAACCGTTCCATGATTCGGGCGTGAGTATTATTTGCATCGGCTTAAATGAGCATTGTTTCCATAAAAACAAAGTCATATTTCCTGAATCCAAAATTGAACAGAGTTGTATTCCAGGTTTGAAAATTATATGACACAACACATTCAAAGATCGTAACAACCAAACTCACGAAATCATTCGCCAATCACAGCATATAAATCATAATGAAATCAAATCCAAACCTGATTGTATTCTAAATTGAGCATGAAAAAATTCCTGTTCGGAGCGAATACAAAATGAATTGATTTGAAAGCAAACCATTAACTTCGTTAACTCAATCAGACAAACTAACAAATCAAATCCAATCGAAGACCGTTCAAATCCAAAAAAATCTATCAATGGCTATACTGGGAATGATCAAACCATATATCCAAAACGAAATTCCATTCATTTTTAGCAAAGTGAAACAATATACAGGATGAACACCTAATGACAAAGGTATTTGAATGAGAAACAGAGCTATTCGAACACAGAATTCGAACTATTATATCAACCTTGATCATTCACAAAACTAAAACGATACCAAAATTCATACCTGTGTAGCTGGGTCATGACAACTTTGAGTTGATAATGGCTGTGGCCGATTCAACGTTCTTGAAAAGGATGGAGCCAGTTGTCTTATGCTTTTTATCAGTTGCTTGGAGCTGGTCTCTTTGGCTGGTTAATACTGCAATTTGATCTTCCAACGATTGAATTTTCGATTGGAGTAGGGGGACATCAATGTAGTATCGTTCCAACCATAACTCACATTGGTCACATGACGACTGTGTGGGTTTTGAAGGAGCAAGCGAGGGTTTAGACACATCGTTGAGGGTTTCGCTAGGCAATTTGATACTAGGGTAGCCAGGGCTATTCCTTAGGCAGGGAGGAAGATTTGTCACGAAATCATACGATGGATCGGGGCATAAACCCTGTGAGTAAGGGTACTCATCGGCTAAAAAACGTTCTATGTATGAGTCAGAATCCTCACTAAGGATTATAGGTTTTGACTCAGCAGAGGGTTTAGGTTTGGTTCTAGCCATCCTTGAAATAAGCCTAGTGTTCTTTTTACCCTTGGCATTAACAGTAGGGTTTTCCTTGGGCTTTCTGCTTACAGGCTTTTTAATAGCCTCGGCCTTCTCAGTTCCAATGTCTGGTAAGTCAGTAGGAGGGTCGACCGAAGGCTTAGGGGTGGGCAATAGGATATGGAAGGGCATGGGTGGTCCAGCCTTGACTTCACTCACCACAGGCTTGTCAACCTGTATAGGGTTTGTGTCCTCGAAACCATTTCGAGCGACGAAAGCTCCCCAACTATCACCATGTAAACTCAAGTGATAAAAAACTATAAGTTTAATAAGCCCATGGTGGAAAAGGATGCTGTCATCCTTCTCCTTTTAAAACCTTTTCGACATTTTATATAAGCTGTGTTGAAAGTAGAAAGGCATGTTCACCGGGTACCCTATAAAATGCATTAAAAAACGCAGGTGGTAGAGAAACACAAGTCCGTATTGATCTTCACAGGTCACGAACTGCTTGACTAGCATCAAAAGGCCGTGCCATCATGGTTTGAGCATAGATATGGGCATACCTCTATCACAAGAGGTGACTTTGCGCGAGAGAAACAACAGCGACCATGGAACCTCTTCTACTTTCAAATTTTTGAACCAACGCTGACCTGTGGCAGGTAACCCTATAGCAGAACTGATAAATCCCTCATCGATTTCCAACTAGATATCACCCACCTTGGCTCTACAACCATTGAAAGTTAAAGTGAATTGTTGTGCCACGAATAGGTTAAAACCCTCAAATCGTTGCACGAAGGTGAGCCATCCGTTGTCATCCAAATCCTTTCGGGCATTGTCAAATAATAGTAAGGCTTGGCTGCCGTTTGGTTCGATTCGCACGACTGGTGCCATGGATCCAAGCACATGGTAAATGGAGGGTTTGGGTCACAGCACACACAGGAGCAGAGTACACGCGGGGCTATTCGAGCTAACAGAGGTAAACGGGGATAAGGGATAGGCATAAATGCCATCGTGCGAAGGTGGTGGAGTTTATCTCTGCCATGCATAATAGTTATTACGAAAGTACAACCGCTAGTTTACATAGCTGTTCAACCCACTATAGCATAGTTTGACAATTATGTGAATTAGCCGACCAATGAATCAAATGGTAAGTGTATAACCAATGCGCTATCAACGTTGTGCCAAAGTTTTGAACCATCAATTATTCAATTTGAAGCCAAAACCAAATCTTTTAACCATGCGCCAATGTATCAACTCATATCAATAGTTTAACCAATGTGTCGATGGGCCTTTGTATAATCAACATACCAATAGTTATGAAAACATTTACATAGGTATTATATCAAAAGACATAAATGAAAAGATTTAACCATAACACCCATGTATTTTCATGAAACCAAAGGTCAAGTAGGTCAAATAAAATTCAAATCTAAATGATAATGCCTTACAAACTCAATAAAACCAAATTATACAATCAATCGAAGCTTGAGTACTGATCAAAGGATCTTGCCAGTTATATAATGATAAATAAAAGGTAAGTGCAATAGGCATATCGACAAGAAAGATAATGACGATTCAAATAGTGTTTCTAATGCGACTTTGAAAGACTAAGTTTTCACACTTACAGTCGTGAAAACAAAACGAAAATAAGGGCACAAAGAATAAAAGTGTCATTCATTCGAAATTTGCGATAAAAAATCGATGTTTGCAAAACATTGGTGTAGGCAGCTTATAAGACAATGGAAAAATGTGAATTGGCTGCTAACAATGGCGACACACTGGTAGAAGTAGTTATCTCTGCCAAAATGAACAGATTTATATTAGGACAGAAAAGATAATTCCAACTTGAAAATAACAACCAGAAAATAGTATAAACATCATCATTAACCAATTAATCCAGCAATGTTTCGAAAAATGAAAACTGATAACAATCTTAAGATCAACCAGTCACGATATTAAAGACAAAATATTCAATACTGTTGGCATAGCCACTGCTGCCAGTAGGCGTCCATAGCCTTGACAGGGTTGCCATTTAACCCACTCTGACATCTGTATCCTGCCAAGAAGTTCTGGATTAGAATAAAGGACATTAAAGAGGTTTCTTTTTACAAATTTTCATATACCCGACATTGCTTCGCTGCCAGCGGGCCTGTTCAGTACCCCGACGAAGTTGTCTTGGCATTATGCATGCATTTACTGCTTCCAGCAGACCTATTCAGTATCCCGACAGGTTTACAAGCACTTCCCACAGCTCTTATTAATAATTTATTTTGTTTTTCATATATATATAGCTGAGCGGGGTGACGCTGAAAATCTTGATATTTTAACATATTTTTTCAGACCTTATCAGAATTTTTAGAACTGTCCTTTATTTAGATCCAGAGATGTTTTATTTACAAAAATAGCTTCCTAAGAGAGGGAGACATCTTCTGAGTCATTCCTTTACAGAATAGGGACAGCGTAAAAAGATAATGGATGATCATGATGAACTTTACCTAGAGATCGAAATCAACCATCTTCTTTCAAACGACAGACTTTTCCAACACAGATATACCATTGATGTTTATACAAATTCTTTAGAAGTTATTTCAGCGAAGGAATTTTCTATCATCTTTGTCCGAATATCTTAGTGTACAGGTATGTGTATTTTTCAAAAACACAAACTGGTAAATTCAAATCAAAATAAAAAACAGAAAGCAAACGAAAACACAAACAAAAATAAAATATTTACATAATATACAAGGGTAGTTATCAAGCAAAGTATCTCTTCAGGGCTTGGCCATTCACCGGGTAGGTGTCAAGCTGCCCTTCAAGATTCTTCAATCGAAAAGAACTAGGACCCAACTTTTCAGCAATTAAAAACGGTCCAAGCCATAAGTTTTGAAATTTTGTGTGTTCTCCCTTTCCCTCATGCGGTTTGTCCCACTTTAGGACGAGATCACCTACTTCAAAATTCCTATCAGAAGCAGAGTTAGAATCGAACTAGCTTTTAACCAATTGTTGATGTTGATCTAACTTACGTTTAGCTTGGGCTCTTACCTCTTCTAGCTTCATCAAAGCATTAATTCGGTTTCTAGAGGGGGACAATCTTCTTCTTGAACTTTTTGTGACAACTGAAGCGAAGGAAGAAGAATGTGAGGTGGCAGAATCACTTCTCTGTCGTAAACGAGAAAAAAGGGGGAGTTACCTACAACAGCTTTTGGTGTTACCCTATCATCCCATAGTACGTTCAACAACGCATTGTGCCAATTTTTATGATTTTCAACCATGGTTCTCTTGATAATTTTAATCAAGCTCTTGTTTGTTGATTCTGCCAATCCGTTGCCCTGGGGGTAGTAACTAGTAGAATATTTCAGTTTAATTCCTTTTTCCAAAGCGAACTCGCACATCTCAAGAGAAGAAAAGTAAGAAGCATTGTCAAATACTAGACAGTCAGGGATACCGAAACGAGTGATAATATTTGAATTTAGAAATGCGATTACCTGACTGGTGTTGACAGTTCTTAACGCAGCAGCTTCAGACCATCTAGTAAAGTAATATGTGGCTGTCACAATAAACTTGTGCTGTTACAAGGACGGAGGGTTAATTGGACCTATGATATCAAGGCCCCATTGCTGGAAAGGAGAATCTACTGAAACAGGTTGCGGAGGAAAGGCTGGTTTTTTCAACCGCCCCGATGCTTTCTGGAAGATGATACATTTACAACACAAGGCATGGGCGTCTCTAAAAAGAGTAGGCCAGTAATAACCGACTCTTAGAACTTTATGAGCAGTGGTGTCACCACCAAAGTGAACACCAGCTTCTCCTGCATGCAACTCTAGCAAGACTTTTTCTGCTTCGTCTTTTTCAAGACAGCGCATCAGTACGCCGTCAAAATTCTGACGAAATAGTATGCCATTAATCAAATGAAAGGAGGCAGACTTCAACCTCAACGCTCTTCTCTTAGGGGGGTCTAAGTGACGAGGTGCTGACCCATGTTCAAGACAGAATCTAATATCGTCGTACCAAGGACTAACAAGGTTTTTTGCACAACATATTAGACTTTGATCGCTTTGTCCTAGGTTTGACGTATCACTTTGTTCTTGCTTTCCTGTTTCCGAATCAACTACCAACTTACATAACCCTTGGCCTCTCACAATCTGATCTGGGGTGATTTCTAAGTCATAGTACTGCAAGGAGGTGACCCAGTTAGCTCTCTTTTCTCCTAACTCCTTCTTCACTAACAAGTTCCTTACGACTGGGTAGGGGACAATGACTTTCATCCTTGACTTCAAAAGATAGGACCGGAAGTGCTTGACTGCTTTGAAAACAGCGTAGGCTTGCCGATCAACCACTGGGTAGTTAAGTTCAACACCTTTGAAAGAAGAGCTCATAAAGGCGATGGGTACTTCATGGTTCTTGGGATTCTTCTGAGTTAGGACGGTGGCATAGGAACGGTCAGAAGAAAAAGTATAGAGTGTAAAATCTTCGGAGAAGTCAGGGCTCATGAGAGACAGAGTGTCTATTATGGCCTTCTTTATTGCATTGAAAGCCTGATTTTTTGTGGGTCCCTAGTGATATTGGGTGTCTTTCTTAATCAAATTATGTAAAGGCCTGGAGAAACTGGGGATGAATCTCCTCACGAAGTTAATCTGGCCTAAGAAAGACTGCATGGATTTTTTGGATGTAGGAGGGGGAAGTTTTGCAATGACTTGAGTCCTTTCGAGGTCAATGATCATCCCTTCGCTAGACACAATGAATCCTAAGAGTTTACCCTGTTCTACTGCAAAGATGGATTTTTTGGGATTTAAGGAGATGCCGTATTTATGACATCGTAGTAGAACGACTTGTAAGTGAGCTAGATGATCGTCTTTGTTTTTAGAATAAACAGTCACATCATCCATGTAAACTACAATGGACTGATTGATTAAGCCTCAGAAAGCAATGTCCATTTCTCTCTGAAAGGTGGCACCAACATTAATCAATCCAAAGGGAATTTTATGATAAGCATAAGTGCCCCACGGGGTACGGAAGGTAGTCTTGAGTTGGTCTGGTGGAGACATCAGGACTTGGTTGTATCCAGAGAAACCATTTAACAGGGATAGCCTCTCAGAACTAGATACCTATTGAAGGATCTGTTCCATGGGCGGGACAGGATAGTTGTCTTTATCAGACGCTCTATTGAGGTTTCAGAAATCGACGCAGAGTCAGATTTCCCCGTTTTTCTTCCGAACTGGGACAAGGTTGGAAACCCATTGAGTGTGCCTAATAGGAAAAATTATTTTAGAACTGAGCTTATTCAATTCTTGCCGGTTCACGTTTAGGGTGCATTTTCCTTAGTTTTTGTTGAAAGGGTGAGGTTTGGGGTTTCATCGGGATGACATGCTGTATAATATTAGGATTGAAAGTTTTAAGATCATCATACATCCATGCAAAGACATCCTTAAATTCTTTAAATAATTTAACAAATGTAGCTTTTTCTTGTCGAGAACATCCGAAGCCTAGGTTAATGCACTGAGGATTTTCATTAGTTCCTAAGTTTACTTTCTCATAAGACAATGAGGAACTATTGGTTTTACAATTGACCGTCTTTTTAAATTTATCATCAAAATCATAAATTTTCTCTAATCTAACTATAGATTTGGGTATGGAATTTACCATGTCTGACAGAGCTTCAGGAGTTTTTGGATCAGGTATTACCGTAAAATTGTGCAAATTGTCGTCATGTGTGCATTTGTCTATCACCATGCCTTGAAAGGTTTCTTCCATGTGCAGAAAGTTGATGATCTGCCGATCGTCGTCGAAGACTCTCCAGTTTGTGATATTGTTAGGAACAGATGGTTGAAACAACAGCTCGACGGAGAATGCGTCTGGGGACAAGCCTTTTGCAGGAAGAAGTTTAGAAGCTACATTAGCTAGTAGATCTGCTTCTGCATTATTTAATCTAGGAATGGAATTTATATTGAAAGAAAAATATTTATTCATTAAACTCCATACCTCAAATTGGTAGCTCTTGAGATGCGGGGAGAGACAGTGGATAGAATCTCTTACCTGTCTAACCACTATTTCAGAGTCGCCAAATACAACCAGATTTTGAATGTTCATATCTAGAGCTTTTCTGAGACCTTGCAGTAAAGCCTCATATTATGCAGTATTATTAGTACATTTAAATTCTAGTCTACATGCAATTATTGTCTTGTTACCTACCGGATCGATAATGATGCAGCCTGCACCAACTCCTTCTTTAGACTTCGACTCGTCGAAATAAAGAGACCAAATTTGATTTCCATCGGGCACATGGGACCATTGCATAGAAGCTGTTGGTTGCACATATGCTACAATCTTGGACTGTTGTTCTGGATTGATGATAGGTGAAGCCTCAGCCATGAAATTTCCGAAGAAGGTATCCATCCCTTGGACTTTGGGTGAATCAGCAGAAGGTGTATATGGTTCGTTAGGATTTTTCAAATCTGTGACCGTGAACTTAAGGTAGCGTTCAAGATTCACCCTGATCTTGTTAGGCTTGTCGTTCTCCGGAAGCCACAAGTGGGACCAGTCTGTCGCGAAGTAACCGTGTAGCTGCTCCGACTAGTCCCTGCTTAAAAACAGACCATACACTTCTGGAATATCCACAATGATTGTATCAATAACCTGATGAACCTTAGGGTTAGACAATAATCTAATAAGTACATTTTTTAGTTCACCTATAACTTTAACATTGGTTCGATCAAGTTGTATGATTTTTAAAGTAGATGGTTCCACTTCAGCGTTAATCTTTTGGCAGACAGACCAAGGCATCACATTGGATGACGCTCCTGAGTCTACCATACAATTATGCACGTTTCTATTGAAAATCTCGAAAGTTAACAAGAAAGGAGGTACATTTTTGTGAGTACTAAGAGTAGTAGCTTGTGGCTTTTTACTCGCAGTTTCTAAAGCTACTTTATCTACATTATTTACATTACTTACAGGAAGGCTTCCTTTATCTTGAGGATCAAGATTATTTTTAGTGGAAGTCTTCTGCGGGACTTTGTTTTGCACAACCTTGTTAATACTTGAATTACCATTTTTGCCGTTCTCTGAAATATTTTGTAACATTTTTTGAAGCAGAAATGGAAACTTCAATAACTCATAAATAGAAATGTTAGCCCTTAAATTTTTAAGATCTTCAAAAACATCATAATCTAAGTTGGGGTTCACATTGCTTTGTTTAGTGTCAACTAATTTAGACTGCTTTGGAGGCGAAGTTGTAGTGTTTTCGGCAGAAGGTTTGTTTGCTGCCTTACTCCTGGTATTATAAGGATGGACTGTCTCGAAATTAGCTTGAAAGATGCTATCCGAGAAGTGTCCAAAAATGTTTGGAGAAGACTCTTCTTCTTGAACTGTTTCTTGTTCAACTACCTCCTGAGGGATCTCAGGGGGCATCAAATTATCTTGGGCCTCTAGAATTGTTTGAAGGGTGCATTACAGACTTTCTAGATTAAGGCCTTCAGTGGTTGGATTAGGTCGGTTGGTAGGAAAAGGATTGCAGAAAGGGGGTTTGTAGGGCCCTTTACTCGAGGAAGCTTCTTCGGTCGACCTTTTTAAGTCGATAACTTGATTTGACAGTTTTTGAACAACTTTAGTTAAATTTTCCAAATCAGAGTTTTCAGGTTGTGTTTTACTCAGAGCGGGTCTGGGGAGAATTTCGATCTTCTTTTTGGAAGAAGAACTAGTCTTTGTTTCATTGCTAGAAGAGTCTTTAAGACTTAGTATGTATTTTTCAATCTGGCTGGCCTCTTCGAAGGCCTCTAACAACATGGCTTTCTTAGATCGTTTAACCCAAATAACTATGCTTTGATGTAAAGCTTTAGTGTAGTAAGCTATTATAAGACTCTCGGTAGGCATGGAATCTGCAGGGATTCAGTTTTTAAGTGTTAAGAATCTTTGATTAAAGTCTTTAAAATTTTCTTTGGGGTTCATTCTTAAGCTAGAAAGATCCATGACTAGGACTTATGGAGCTTTACCGTCTCCGAACTTTTCCAAAAAGCATGACTCGAACTTTTCCCAAGACACGATGGTATGGGGTTGTTGGGAAAAGTACCATGTGGATGCATTGCCCTCGAAGGTATAAGGGAACAACCTACAGACAACGTCTTCATGTTCGACATTATGGAGTCTAATGGCTAACATAAAATTTTTAATGTGATCTTCAACGATCTGTTTTGAGTCAGGGTCAAACTTGGGAATCCATTTCTCTGGGTGTTTAGGTAAAGGGTGTTGAGCTCTAGGTATAGCTACAACATCCTAATCAAGCTAGGGTCTAGCAGGGTTGTTCCGATTTTCCATTGGGGTAGTGGGTGTGGAAGGCTGAGAAGGGGAATCACCTTCATCAGAGGAATATCCTTCAGAAGAGGAAGGAGATGATGGAGGAGGTGAAGGAGGTATCCCAGATCCTCCTGCAGCAGGATTTAAGATTGGATATGTGGGATTCACAGTGAGGTTAGTGTCACCTAATTGTTCTCTGATATCAGAGAAGTCCAAAGGTTGACCCCATAGACGGTTTGGTTGTCTCAAACGAGATAAGGCACTATGTGTTTTTATAAGAGATTGATGGACAATCTCTTGTATGTCACCACCTGTAGGATTAGGGGTTGCTGGCTCAACTGTGATCTTTGGATCGTCGGTTGAAGTAGTTGTTGTTTGAGGGGGGATATTATCGTTTGAATGGATTCTAGTCACTATAGGTGATCGATTAGGGGGGGGAGGAGTCTTACGACCGCCTCGTGCCATTAATTAAGTTCAGGCCCTCCTTCTAGCACCATTTGTTGACGGGCGAAATCGACCGTCCATCAACTGAGAGAGTGGAACCGGTCCGGGGTTGTCTAATAACCCAATCCATTTGGAATGAACCACCCTGACGGGTTTAGCGGCTCCGTTAGACGATCTAAGGTCCTAAGAAAAAAAAAAAAAGAAGGAAAACTATACTGAACTAACTAAAACTAATTATTGAAACAAACTAATAAACTAATTTAACTAAAACTAACTATTAAACAAACTAAACTAAAACTAATTATTAAAACAAACTAAACTAATCTAACTATTCTATATATACAATCTACTAACTACTACTAAAATAACTCTAACTAATTAAATATCTAACTACTAACTGAAACAGAACTTATTCACAAAATATACAATATCTACAATTTACAGATTTAGATAAAACCTGAAAAACTCGTTTATATTCTGCCCTAAGACAACAAGAGATATTTTTTGTTGATTTTATAATTTTATGAACAAGAAATAAAACAAAACTAACTAAACTAAACAACTAATATACTAATTCTAACTACTAATATAAACTAAAACATATATCTGCTAAAATACTAATATTATACTAAACTAATGAAAATAAATTACGAACTGACCTGGAGAAATGCTCCAGATTTGTCCTGTGTATGATGATCTTCTAAGCCGATCGGAGGGAGGAAACCCGCACTGAATAATCCAGAAGCTTCTCGTAAACAATAGCTGCAGTTCTCTTTAAGTTTGTTTACAGGACAAACAAGACATAAAAATCACAACAATCATATGATTTATAAATCTCCACAATTAGGTAAACCTGTATGCAAAGACTTATACAAAATAATTCAATTGATGAAGAAGAGAAATCTGTCATTCATAAGCCGAATCAAGTAATTGTTGTATTTTAAGTAATGGAAGAAACCAGATATGGATCACATTAATTCAATCATATCATTCTGCAAAAGACTGTGATAGCTAAAGTAGTCACTAATCTAATGCAAATTGATAAACATAAACATGAAACAAAAGATTGATATTATGAAAGAGAAAGCTGTAGCAGAACATCAATTTCTGTCTCAGTTTGTATTAGATATCCATAATCCTTGTTCTCCCATAAGCGAGTATGATCCTTATTACAAAAATAATAAGTATTTATAAGTTTTTCCATAGGGTAAAACCTCCCTGTGGAAGTTATCAAACTGTTTACATAAAATCTAGGAAGATATCCCAAGTCTAACTAAACTAGGAAACTACAATAAAACTAAAACACACAAATATCCCCTAAACTGCCCAGCATGTCCCATTCAATTCGAATTTACCTGAAAAGGGCCAAAAATGAACAAGTTAGAGGGATTCTTTATTAACTAAAATGATAAAAATATGATCCTATAGACTAGCTACAGAATCTTGCGATTCTGTAGCTGGTCTAAATAAGACACATAATTAGCATCAGAATCGATTAAAAATCTTTTACAAGAATTAAATTCAATTATCATCGAACAACTATTTGAAAACGAATCATTTAATTTGAAATTATTATACCATTCGAATCAAACAGGATCAAAATCATTCAACCAGATATAGAGATAGGTGTATTCTGTTTCTCTTGTTACCACCAAAATCGAACGAACATAATGATAATTAAGAGCTGTGAAATCATTTGATATCCCTTTGAAATCAATATAATCACAACAAATCGGGGCAATTTTTATACTGCCTTATCAACAAGAGATACGATGGAAGTCAAGCAAAATCGTTGTAACTGTATTGATAAAGCAAACGAGTCATACCACGAAAATCAGTTCAAGTGAATTCATAACAGGATCCGATCGTTTGTTATCACAAATTGGGTAAACAAGATCGATTGACTCTAATCAAAATCATTCTATTCCAACGAATTATAACCAAAATTGATAGAGATAACAAAGTCAATCAATTCGCCTTGCAAATTTAAAATCAAACAGAGCAGCATGTATGATACGAATCCAGCAAGCGAATCGAACACCTGGAGTTTAACATAGTCATTGCAAATCACAATCGTTCCACGATTCTGGCGTGAGTATTATTTGCATCGGCTTAAATGAGCATTGTTTCCATAAAAACAGAGTCATATTTCCCGAATCCAAAATCGAACAGAGTTGTGTTCCAAGTTTGAAAATTATATGACACAACACATTCAAAGATCGTAACAGCCAAACTCACGAAATCATTCGCCAATCACAGCATATAAATCATAAAAAAATCAAATCCAAACCTGAGTGTATTCTAAATTGAGCATGAAAAACTTCCTGTTTGGAGCGAATACAAAACGAATTGATTGGAAAGAAAACCATTAACTTCGTTAACTCAATCAGACAAACTAACAAATCAAATCCAAATGAAGACCGTTCAAATCCAAAAAAATCTATCAATGGCTATACTGGGAATGATCAAACCATATATCCAAAACGAAATTCCATTCATTTTTAGCAAAGTGAAGCAATATACAGGATGAACACCGAATGGCAAAGGCATTTGAATGAGAAACAGAGCTATTCGAACACAGAATTCAAACTATTATATCAACCTTGATCATTCACAAAACTAAAACGATACCAAAATTCATACCTGTGTAGCTGGGTCATGACAACTTTGAGTTGATAACAGCTATGGCCGATTCAATGTTCTTGAAAAGGATGGAGCCAATTGTCTTCTGCTTTTTATCAGTTGCTTGGAGCTGGTCTCTTTGGCTGGTTAATACTGCAATTTGATCTTCCAGCGATTGAATTTTCGATTGAAGTAGGGGGACATCAATGTAGTATCGTTCCAACCATAACTCGCATTGGTCACATGATGGTTGTGTGGGTTTTGAAGGAGCAAGCGAGGGTTTAGAAACATCGTTGAGGGTTTCGCTAGGCAATTTGATACCAGGGTAGCCAGGGCTATTCCTTAGGTAGGGAGGAAGATTCGTCATGAAATCATACGATGGCTTGGGGCATAAACCTTGTGAGTAAGGGTACTCATCGGCTAAAAAATGTTCTATGTCCGAGTCATAATCCTCACTAAGGATTATAGGTTTTGACTCAGCAGAGGGTTTAGGTTTGGTTCTAGCCATCCTTGAAATAAGCCTAGCGTTCTTTTTACCCTTGGCATTAACAGTAGGGTTTGCCTTGGGATTTTTGCTTACAGGTTTTTTAATAGCCTTGGCCTTCTCAGTTCCAATGTCTGGTAAGTCAATAGGAGGGTCAATCGAAGGCTTAGGGGTGGGCAATAGGATATGGAAGGGCATGGGTGGTCCAACCTTGACTTCACTCACCACAAGCTTGTCAACTTGTATAGGGTTTGTGTCCTCGAAACCATTTCGAGCGACGAAATCTCCCCAACTATCACCATGTAAACTCAAGTGATAAACAATGATAAGTTTAATAAGCCCATGGTGGAACAGGCTGCTGTCATCCTTCTCCTTTTTAAACCTTTTCGACATTTTATATAAGCTGCGTTGAAAGTAGAAAGGCATGTTCACCGGGTACCCTATAAAATACATTAACAAACACAGGTGGTAGAGAAACACAAGTCTGTATCGAACTTCACACATCACGAACTGATTGACTAGCATCAAAAGGTCATGCCATCGTGGTTTGAGCATAGATATGGGCATACCTCTGTCACAAGAGGTGACTTTGCTCGAGAGAAACAACAACGGCCATGGAACCTCTTCTACTTTCAAATTTTTGAACCAATGCTGACCTGTGGCAGGTAACCCTGTAGCAGAACTGATAAATCCCTCATCGATTTCCCACTGGATATCACCCACCTTGTCTCTACGGCCATCGAAAGTTAAAGCGAATTATTGTGCCACGAATAGGTTAAAACCCTCAAATCGTTGCATGAAGGTGATCTAGCTGTTGTCATCCAAATCCTTTCGGACATTGTCAAATAACAGTAAGGCTTGGCTGTCATTTGGTTCAATTCGCACCACCGGTGCCATGGATCCAAGCACACGGTAAACAGAGGGTTTGGGTCATAGCACACACAGGAGTAGAGTGCACGCGGGGCTATCCGAGCTAACAGAGGTAAACGGGGATAAGGGATAGGCATAAATGCCATCATGCGAAGGTGGTGGAGTTTATCTCTGCCATTCATAATAGTTATTATGAAAGTACAACCACCAATTTACATAGCTGTTCAACCCACTATAGCATAGTTTGACAATTATGTGAATTAGCTGACCAATGAATCAAATGGTAAGTGTATAACCAATGTGCTATCAACGTTGTGCCAAAGTTTTGAACCATCAATTATTCAATTTGAAGCCAAAACCAAATGTTTTAACCATGCGCCAATGTATCAACTCATATCAGTAGTTTAACCAATGTGCTGATGGGCCTTTGTATAATCAACATACCAATAGTTATGAAAACATTTACATGGGGATTATATCAAAAGACATAAATGAAAAGATTTAACCATAACACCCATGTATTTTCATGAAACCAAAGGTCAAGTAGGTCAAATAAAATGCAAATCTAAATGATAATGCCTTACAAACTCAATAAAACCAAATTATACAATCAATCGAAGCATGAGTACCGATCAAAGGATCTTGCCAGTTGTATAATGATAAATAAAAGGTAAGTGCAATAGGCATATCGACAAGAAATATAACAACGATTCAAATAGTGTTTCTAATGCAACTTCGAAAGACTAATTTTTCACGCTTACAGTCGTGAAAACAAAACGAAAATAAGGGTGCAAAAAATAAAAGTGTCGTTCATTCGAAAATTGCGATAAAAAATCGATGTTTGCAAAACATTGGTGTAGGCAGCTTATAAGACAATGGAAAAATGTGAATTGGCTGCCAACATCTGTCTAACACGGTCCACCTCTGACCTGTTGTATGCCGTAAAAGTACTCCTTTCATATAGTCTTGGCCTACTCACTCTCCATGCTCCCATCCATGGCCTATCCCTCCTCATCTATTGTCTATGATAAAAGTGTCAGGACAGGCTAATAGAAACATCTGCAGCTGAATGTAGGACTGGGAGGTGTCACATGCTTTGGTCAATCCCAATGATTCGACCAGAAGCTCGTCCATCGGTATCCATGAAAGATGCTCTCCTGTGGTCATGCCCAAGTCCCAACCATCCAGTACAACTAGAAGTAACCCCTCCGACTGCTGGTCAACCAACCTCCATCTCTCATCTACCATGCAACTGCTGAAATGGTGAAGGTGATCTTCCACAACTATGTGCTGCTGTAGAGGAGTGACATCTACATACTCTCCTGAGTGTGTATCCTCCCTGCAAGGCACTATACCCCTCTGAATGCCACCATACACCTCGTCATCTCTCTGTGAGCTATCATTGATCATGGTATGCTCCGGCATACTCATGTCATCTCCCGCAAACTCATGCTGCATCACAGATCCTGGGGGTACAGCTGGATCAATCTCTATATGGAGATCAACCACTCCCAAGACACAAATGGAAGTGTCCCCCATCGACTGGTGCTCCTCTGTTAGATCATCAACATCCTCTGTCAATGTGACTGATTGATATATCTGAATTTCCACTAAGACAGATGAAGTGGATCTCTGACGAATCTCCTCAAGAGACCCATCTGATATAAACTCTAATTCTTGAAGGGCATTCTATGTGCCTCTCAAGAATCCTCGAGTGCTCTCCAACTCCCGAGTGAGTTGGTCTACCTCCAACTCCTGCCCCCTCAGGGCCCTATGATACAACTTGCCAATCCCCAGTAGGTAGTCTCTGTCTGTCAACAACTGCTGGTAGTCAGTCCTCATCATAGACACTCTCTCCCGGAGAGTGTGAAAATCATCCATGGAAAATCCTCCATCTGAGCTACCCTGTGCCACTGATGCTCTCCAACCGTAATCTGCCATCACTGCATGCATTTCATCAATATGTCTAGTGGTTTCCCTGATCATAGCCTCACTAACTCCCAACTGTGCTGCTAAGTGGTGTGACTCCTGATCATAGTCATGTTGGGGTACCCCCTCATGCCTCTCACTGCTAGTTCCATCACTAACAACACTCTCTACAGAAGATAATGTGATGAACTGCCTGCTGTCTACTGTGTCACTAGGTACTCCTATATGCCACTGCATCCCATCACTAGATGCCATCTCCCCCTGACTCACACTGTATCCTGTATGAGCAGTTGTATCCTCCTGTGCACTCAACCTGCTACTATCATCTATGCCTGGATCCCATATAGCTATATCCAGACATGTGCTATCATCATCTTGACTGCCAAAGAGTGCATCCTCATCCATGCAATCTGATCCTGGAAGTAAGTGCTCCATCCACCTGTCAACCTCTACCATCTTCTCAACCACTGGAGTCTCCAATAGATGTGACTGCATCTCCTCTGACTGACCTGTATGTGTGGGGTCAACTACATGTACTTCCTGTACCTCCTCCTGGATCTGTGGGTCTACCTGTCCATGGTGTGCATCCCTCACACTAGGCTCATCCATCATACCTGACGTGCCACTGATCTCCTCATCCGATGTGGCTATCATGGGTGTCTGAACAAGTGTCAAATGTGTCACGGCCCCCATAGGAAGCTCATCATCTCTAGGTGATAACACGTGTGAATCCTCACTAGTGTCACCACTCTGCTGAGGCGTAAGGTCATCAATGGTATGTGATGTGTCTGCTGAGACATTGGGGCTATCATCCTGTCCATCCAACTGCCTATCCACTACACAAGGGTCATCATACTCCTCAAGCGTGCAAGCCTCACTAGCCCCTGTGCAAGAGTCATCATCACTATCCTCTGAGGTAGAGTCACTATCACTAGCCCCTGTGCAAGAGTCACTGTCATCATCCGACTGCTCTGAATCAACATCTGTCGCTCCATCCACACAGACCCCATCATCACTGTCATGCTGCGCCCCAATAGTGTGCTTCTTACCCTTACCCCTACACTTATGATCTGGTTCCCAAGGCACCTTGCAACTGTAGCAAAGCTACGTGCTCCTAATGGGTGTGGGGTTTCTAATGGGCGTGGGGTTACCCCAAAGGGATGCTCTGATTTCCTCCCTCTTCTTGAGCCAATGTGCAATCTTCTTCTTGTTCCAACTAGGATTTTTATAGGATAGGAACCATTGGAATTTTATGATCCCTTTGAAATCATTGAGGGTTTCATATTCCCTCTCACACTTCTCAATCCTGTTAACAATCTCCATTTCCTTCCAAAAATCCATTTATCCCAATGAAAGACCCCTCAGGTTTGCAATATTTAAGCTCTGATACCACTGTAATGATCCCAAGCCATTATGCAAGGATCATCACTGTTTTGGTGTCTTTTTAAAACTTTTTCTGAGTGAGGTATTTCGTCAAACACTTTGCTGGTATACCTTTTAGATGTGTTTATATGTGTGTATGCAACAACTAACAGAAAGAGATAGCCATGGAACATACCTCAACCATATGCAATAAGATAGACAAGCCAAAACATATCAATTCTTCTTTATTCATAAAATAGAAAAACCTGCTACAATGAAGATGTCGATCTGGAATGCTCAATAGATGGCCACGAAGATAGACAATAGATAAGAGCTGCTACAAAATGTTGCCTCTAATACAAAAGATGCCTCCAAAGGCTAAATAAGAAATGAAGATCAATACAAGCAGATCTGAATGCCAAACTCTCCAGCTGAAGAATGCCATGCTCCAATAGAAGGATGAAACCCTCAATAACTTGGCCCTGCTGCCAAAAGTGTCCAATCACCCTAATAAATATGCCAACTGATAGATCGGGTGATGGTAAAAAGAACCCAGGTGAGTGAATCTCCAAGATCCCTGTCAATCTCTATAGATCTAAAATCCCCCACTGAATGGTGTGCCCCACTGGATGATTGAAACCCTAGATAATTCGGCCCTGCTAAAGGAGGCCTCCAAATGCTCTGAAACTCTCCATAAATATAGATCAGGACACTACAATTCACTAGTTAAAGTCTCAGGGTCAGATCTGAAGTGTAACCCCTCCAAACGGACTAGATCTGGATCTCAAAAATGCCCTCCTTCTCTTCAATTCACCCCACTGCTCAAGAAATAATCTGAGCCATAAAACTGTCTCATAAAGAACTAGATCTGATGTCCAAGGCCCTGCAATGAAAACCCAAGTGATAGAATCCTCAACGGCCCTGCCAATCTCCTACAACGAATCTTTCTCCAATGATGGTGCGCCCCTCTTGCTGGAATCCCTCAACTGGTGCGCCCTCTCTCTATCTGCACATGAAACTGATGTAGAATCCTCCTGCAACTGAGTAGATATGGAACTAGAATGGTGTGGGAGAGTATTGCATCTCCGAGACCAAGC
>ML787105.1:34555-65812 GCA_009831015.1 Picea engelmannii
ATAAAAAATAGATAATCTTAGACTTTTAAACCTATGGTATGAATCAAATTTGAAGGAAAAGGTTATATTTCATTTTGAAAGGTTATTATCTATTCAAAACTTTATTAATTCATAGCCGTTGGATTAAGCTAGTGGAAGGATAGAGTAACTGGAGGTGTTAACCGACGATAAGTGGTCATTGTCACTTTATGACCACTTAGGCAGGTATAACTCCAGGGGAGTTGAGCAACTTGAGAGTTGTAATATCCCGGAGTGTCGAAGTCCCAAAATAAATAAGGATTGTTCATCTCAACACCTGATGAACCTGAGATCATTGATTTTGTTGAAGCCTTCAGATGGGTCGGGATCATCTAGTCAACGAGAGATTAAATCTCAACCATCTGACCTACTAGTGGAGATAATATAAGTACTTTAGCGAAGTATACTTCGGGAAGTATTACTTCAAAATAATGCAAGAATGTTGAAGTTTGGAGGACCTGGTTTCAACACCGGTCTCATGATAAAGTAAAGGGGTTGATCAAAGGCCCAAACAATCACCCAATGAAAAGGATGATCTGATGGTTTTGTTTTAATAAACTGTTGAGACCAACGGTCCGTGCATCTCAACATGGTGGCATGTTATCATATTTTCCACCGTGCACATTAATCCTAGGATGACAAGTCACCAAATCGATTGATGGTATAGATCTAAAGCACGTAACCTATAGAAAATTATTGATCGAGCAATTTCAATTTGTGTTATGGATCTTCGTCATTGGATCTTATCTTGATCTCGATCAATGGTGCAATCCACCATTGATCATCGCTAAGAGTGGATAAGCCCATGGTTTTGATCCTGCGGTCATAAGGAAAGTGGATTGAAGGAAGCACCTGTGCATAATTCAAATTATGTACCAGTTTAAAGAGCCCATGGAATACTTTGACAAGGTTGGCACACAACCATTCCATTGCCACTACAAGATCTTGTTAGGGTGAAAGTGGCTTTTTTCAAGAATCCATAACTTTCAACTCATAGATTGGATTGGGGCATGGGAATAGTCATTAGAAATATAAATCAGAGGAGAATAACATTGAATTGTTATAAATTGGAGAATGCTGATATATTTCTTCATGAATTGAGCAAAAAAAGGACATGTAGTATTGTTTGGAATTTTTTTTATATTATGCATAATTTTGACAAAATGGTTTCTTTCACATTTTGAAGAATTAGGGAGTATAACCATATTAGTTCAAGATAAGAATACATATTCAAGAAATGGGGGAAGGAGAGGGAGCCTTCAGTCATGATATAGAATCCAAAGGTCAAAATATTAGTGTTGGTAATGTAGAGACATAATCAAATGGGCACAAGAGTAGAGGGGAACAAGAAACCTTAATAGATATTGTGAGAAGCCTGAAAATAGAAGTGCAGAGTTACAAAGAAGACAATGAGAGGTTTATGAGAGAACAAAACCAGATAAATTCTCAAGTAATGAAAAGCCTAAATTAGTTGCATAGACAAGCAAGGGATGGATCAGACTTAAGGCAAGATGAAGAAGAAAGATGTCATGAAAGAAGAGGTAACTAAAGAAGAGTTTCGCATTCAAGAAGTGCCAACAAAACCCATAGACATTACTCACCTCCTTACTCAGCAAGGAAATTTTATGCATCTGAAGACTCCATAAGCAGTCCAGAAGTGTCTCATGTTAGGCACCAAAGAAGAAGGCATGAATTGGATAGTTTGCAAGGAGAGTCGAGGAAGCTTAAGCCACCATCCTTTGATGGTGAAAGAGAAAGGGAAGATGATGTTGAAGCATGGCTTCTTGGAATCATGAGGTATTTTCAATTGCATAACTACTCCTCAAACCTAGAAGAAAGAATCACCACAAACCATTTACATGGGAAAGTTGCTATGTGGTGGGATCAATTGAATAAAGTTGAGAATATTAATGAGAGTAGGATCACTTGGAAGAAGTTCAAGAAATATTTTCAGAAGGAGTACCTTTCAGAATACTTCCATGAAAAAAAGATGCAAGAGTACTTTGAGCTAATGTTGGGAAGCATGACCATGACATAATATGAGAAGAGGTTCTTGGGATTGTTAAAGTATGTAGGACTTATCAAAGATGAAAATGTGAAGATATAAAGGTTTTTAAGTGGACTTCCATCCTTTTATAAAGAGAAGATTCAATATGATGAGCCCAGGACATTGACTGAGACCATCATGAGGAATGATAAGTACCTGTATGAGCAAGGAAAGGGTAGAGAATCCATGCATAAATCTTGGAAGGATAAGAAGAAGGATAAATATGATTAGAGGAGGAAGGGGTTCAAACCTCCTTTGAATAGAAACAACCCTAATAAAAATCCACGAGATCAGTCTGCTAAGGATGAATCCAAGAAAGAGGATTCCTTAGTGTTGTGGGTGGGAAATCCATCCTATAGACTAGCATTAAGGGTTTTATCATGCATGCAGAAATAACCTAAAGTCTCCTACCTTTTACCAACATCCCAATCATAACACCCATTACTTATATGCAAATACAAGGCTAAAGAGATCTGGTTACTGTACCTTAGTTTCCGTGTTTGATGTCGATCCCTTTAGCGCTTGGTCACTCTTTGACTGCAACTCTCCTCCCAATGCTGACCTGCATTCATAAAAGAAAAACAAAGAACTCCACATGCATATAACCTATAAACTAATGGGTTAGAGATTCTATCAAAATATAATCAACTTTAAATATTGACAATCTCATATGGCGGGACGGGAAAAGTACTTCTTTTATTAGTCTCACAAGAATAAAATTACAATGATGAGATCGACCACTGCTCCTCGAATCTGGTCCTATGCTCCTCTTCAACTGTGCTCCAACTGCTTCTGTATATGCCTCTCTTCACAAAATGGTTGCAAAAAGTTGGGGCAAGGGGAATACTAAATCAGGTATAGTTTCTTTGTTATGATTTTCATCCTTCCAAATGGGACCCCTACCCCTTCTTTTATAGGATAGAAAGGGCTAGGCAATTAGTCAAGTGACCGACTATGGACAGTCAGTCGGTTTAATTAACTTTCCCAAAACTGTGTGTTTCGTTTGCAGCTTTCCATTTTTTTGTGCTTTTTAGGTATACACGGGCTGTAGTGGGTCAACCAGTGTACACACGTGTGCAATAGTGGAGCAGGGTGCATATGCCTTCAAAAAAAGTGTTTTTTAAGAAAAATTTCAATAGTTGCTTGGCAAAGAAGTCAAATGAGATGGCTTGATGCTAGGTAAGCATGTCTGGTGCAATTTAGGGTTATAACAGATGCCGCCTAATGTGTGAGGTCAGAAGAGCATCTGATGGTCGAAATACATTATCAATCTTCACCAACGTAATAAACAAGTGAGCCCAGGAACCATAATTCAGGAGGTACCATCTACAAAATAACAATTGTCTCACCGAGGCGGGCATACCCATGCTCGGTTTGAAATAAAATCATGGCTACCAATAAAAATACACTATATATCCATGTCATATAACTATATAAAGTGTAGTCACGAGAAATACACAATGGATCTACATCTCGAAATAAAAAAGATATACATGTATAGTATCCATCTTAAAGAAGTGAATAAGGCCTAATGGCTAGAGATGATGCCTTCAGAGCTAGAGCAATAGCTTCAAAATATTCATAACTCAGGTAGGAGTGTAATATGAGTGTACGAATTCACTACCCAGAGGTCTTCGATGGCTAGTCAGGAACAAACTAGAGGATTTTGATGATTAGGTTGAGGGCTTCAAGGATTTCAAACAAAGACTTGATTGGGATTTTTGGATGACCGAGAATGAGGTTAAGAGACATTCTGCAGAGGGGGGGGCACTCAAGATTGGTAATAACTTCCCTTGGACAATAGCACGACATAAGATGAGACTCATGCAACATGATATTTTGACATAAGTTCACGATGCAGGAGGCACCACAAACTCTCCATATGTTTGGAAGAAAAACCAAATGGAGGAGGACACAACTCGATGTAGTGAGAACAACTTCCTAAGGTCATGTTAAATCCCGGGGCTTGAAAAACAAACAGAAGGATGTGCTTTGTCCAAGGGCGACTCATTGTGCTGCCAATAAAAAAGAAAATACTTTTCCCTTCCTCTTTTTGGGGTATATTTGATTTTTTTGTCTTTTTCAATAATTTTGGAAAGCTTTGAAAAAGAATAAAAGAATACTACATTACAAAGGAGGATCAAGTGTCATAGACATACTAGTTCCAAGCACATGGAACACATGGATTCTTAGGGCAAAGGGACATATGTAGGAAAAGGACACTCGAGAAAAATCCTCCAGGGGCCAAAGGTATGAAGAAGTAGAGGCAAAGTGCTACAGGGCTTGCGTATAAGGCATGCTTTAGATGGTATAGTTGAGAGCAACATGGAGCTGGCATTAGGCCAAAGGCACAGGTATGCAAATGTGATTAATAATACACACAATGGTAACGTCCTTTGATGTAATTTTAACTATCCCAGAGAAGTTAAGCTTAACAATTTTTCATATTTCGAGAGTCTGAAAAAGTGTAAAAGGAGACTCCAGGGGGGTACCTTTTTCGAAGATAGCCTAGTCAGTTCAAAAAAGGGGTAAACTAGCACCGACCAGGCATCTATTTAAAACCATTTTAACGAGTGTGATAAAGACAAGATCACTCGACAATTTTTTCATTTTTAAGGAGTCTGAAAAAAGATTAACTATGGAATCCGTTAGGAATGTTATTATGGACCAATTTAACAAGTGTGAAAGAATAAGGTCACTCGGTGATCTTTTCAATTTTAGGGATTCTGAAAAGAGCTTAACTATGGACTCCATGGGGGTTCCTTTTTCGCAAATTTAGTCCCTTAGGCCCGAAAAAGGGTTAAAATCATACCTGAGAATACTCTTCTAGGGAATCAAAGCTCCTAGAGTATACCTTTGTTCATACATTTGACCGTCCGGACTGAAAAATGGGTAAACTACCGTCGGACAAACGTGACTTCAAATTTCAGTTTAGCGAGCGTGAAGGTCAACAAGATCGCTCGACAATCTTTTCATTTTTAGAGGGTTTGAAAAGGGCTTAACAGAAGATCCATTATTTTCTGGGAGTCCTGAGGGTGAGGTCAAGAGTGATAATGCATCATGCAAATGAGGCTCAAACTTGTAATCAGGATAAAATAAAAAGGACTCCCAGGCCTATAGTCATTAATGACAACATGGACGCCAAAAAACAACCAGGATCTATCTAGGGCATCCATGTTAAGGTAGGCTCTACCACTAAAATACAACACTTCTAAAGTAGCAAAGATGGTTCCATGTCACAAATCGGTGGGATCGATCCTATGGTGTAGTGGTAAAGAAAACGAGATGCAAAAAGTAGAGGCGAGATCCTAACTTAAATGCAACAAGTTGGAAAAATGACTTTTTACCAAGGGACCTTTAAAAAGACCCAAATCTCCAAAAAGTTTCCAAATACCCAAAGTAACACTTATCGTAACAATCCATAGAAAACTCCTGAACCATACTAAATGATGTTCAATTTAGAAAAAATGACACCGGGGTCCAAAAACTGACAAAAGTTGCCAAAAAGGTCTATAAATAGAAGCTGGCAGCTCATTATCACTATTGCAAATTAAGAAATTGACTAAAAGCCAAAAAGGACCCCTTTGTGAAAAGAGTTGATTCTGGGAGCCCCAGTGGACGGAACGAGCCTCCGTTTGGACCAAGTAAGTACATACTAACCCCTTTTGCAATTCCATACTCCATTTAAGCATTTCATTTTGTTTTTGGAGGGGGTGCTGACCTTTAAAAAGGTTGTCCCTACGTACACGCGTGCAGAGGAAATACTACATGCGTGCACATGTTACTATGTGCATTACAGCCTGCGTGTACCCTCTAAGATAAGAAAAAAATTAAAGAGTGCAAGGAATAATCCCCCCTGGACTTGTTGATTGCAGGATGTATGTTCACTGGAGGGAGAGGGGGCATGAGGATATTGATTTTTTGGTTGGTGAGGACCCTGCTGCTACTGCCACATTGGTGCAATGTGGTTTGTTAAAGTTCTTCCAATGTCCTTTCATGCAGGCACAACCTAGGCTGCTGAACACCTTAGTTGATTATTGGCATCCTGATGTAGAGGCCTTTATGCTTGAGGGATAGTCATTGACTCCAATGATTGAGGATATTTACTTTCTGACTGGCCTCTCAAAGAGAGGGGAACCAGTCAATTTTCACACTTTTCCCTCAAGGCCACACAATATAGTGGAGTTGATTGGACTCCATTGTGAAGCTGGTACAAATAAGATGGGCACTCAGGTGCCAATAAACAAGATCTCAGACCTATCACTAAAAGTGATAGTTTTTCTTGTTGGGTGGATTACAAGATTCACAACTTTGCATCAGGCTTCCTACGCACACATGAATTGTGAAGTTCAGTGCTTAAATGCACAAGTTTTTGACTGGAGTACCACTTTACTAGAATGTATGAAGAGGAAACTTATAGAGTGTCGCATGCGGAGGAAAAGGAACTTTGGGTTTGGGATTATTATTTTTTCTTTCTTCTTCTTCGAGAGTACTGCGTCTTAGCCCGAGGAAGATAGTACGAGGGCATATAGCCTCTTCTCCAGTAGTAAACATATGGGCGGTGTTGTTGCCGTGATAGGGGGGAGGGAGGACTATTGAGGCCTTCGATGACAAGTTTTTCGATTGGTGGCCTCGATAGATTCCAGCAATATAGGGCTATCCCTATGCCGGAATTGACTTTTCTAGGGACCCAGACATGGGTGTACCTCCTAGAGTGGTACGAGGAGAGCTAGGTAAGTTTGCTTTTCATATATATATATTTTTAATTTTTATGTTGTTTTTATATATGTCATTTTTTTATATACCAGAGTAATTGACAAATATGTGTTTGTTGTGTGCATATGTGGGACCAGTGCATCTAGCGGATTTTGCGAGGACTAGGCGATGTCCTCGACCAGAGGCCGCACCAGCCGTAGCTAGTGGACCAGTAGCAGCAGGGTGACCTCCAGCTGGTGAGGCTGAGAGAGTTTTGAGATGTGTAGAGAGGAACTTTACCTCGCTTACTCACACAGTCCCCATGGAAGAGATCGAGGATCTGCCGCCATCCATGCAGCCTCATGTAGTGGGGGCACCACGTACGTGGGTCCGGCTTTTTCAGTGTTTGGAAAACATCGTTGATCATTATAATAGGGCCAATAGGCCCCGTCCTTAGTTAGGCTGGACAACTTACATGCCAAGGGAAATACTTGTATATTTTTTAGGGCATAAGCCCTGTGACTTTCTACTGGACATATTTTTGAGGCGCTTGCATCCACCCATGTACTCTGATATGTTGATATTATATATGGATTTTTATGTCTTTTTATGTCTTATGGATTACATCTACTTTACAAATGTATTTTACATGTTCATGTGTGTGTCTTTCTTACATGTGTGCAAGATGCCAATCTGATATTTGATTAGCTAGAGTATCTGTAACTTGATTTAATCTCCTAGGAACATGAAAATATGAAATATAATCAAAACATCGTTCTAAGAGACATACCCTAAGGAATTGTCGGTGTAGAGTAGGATCATGAACACTATATACTCCATTTAACTGAGACACAACCTGCTAAGCATCTAAATAGACTCGGAGGTGAGAGATACCAAGTGACAAAGCGTCACGGAGTAACTCGATAACTAAGTTGTATTCAGCAACATTGTTTATGGTGTCACCTAAACATATAGCTCCTGAAGATAGCAATTGGACCTGAGGTGTGAAAATCACCCAAGTTGCAGAGGCAAGCCTTCAAGTGTGCCGATTAGCGCCGTCCGCAAATCCAAAAAACACCTCTGATTCACTTGACATCTGCCACAGTGAAAAAGATGACATAAAAAATGACACGTCCATAAAACCAAAAACCCAAAAAGTAATAGTACAAAGACTATACATATATTACAAAATGTCACCCAAGGCGACCCTCCTATGAGTAATACTTCTTGAGGTAGAGCCCATTTCTAGGCTTCATCAAAACATTTCCCTTAAAGTCCACCAGAGAATAAGCACCCTTCTATAGTACTTCTTTCATGATGAAAGGTCTGAACCACATGGGTTTGAACTTGCCTACCCCCATGGGGTCCTTATCTTGGTCATAGACCAGCACAAGGTCGCCTTCAAAGAAAATCCAAGGATGAATGGACCGATCATACTAACACTTGAATTTTTGTTTGTGAGCCTCGTTAGACAAGGCCGCATCACAAAGTTGTTCATTAAGTTGTTCGAGGTATAGTAATCATTCTTCAAGTGGTGAAGTATCTGGAAATAACTGTACTGCCAACTTTAATGATGGGATTTGGCATTCTATAGGCAATACTGCTTCCAGCCCGTAAACGAGTTGAAAAGGTGAGAAACTGATTGCAGTCTTAACAGAAGTTTGGTAAGCCCATAATGCCGAGTATAACATCAAATGCCAATTTGACTTGGCTGAATTGATCGTACGTTGTAGAATGGTTTTAAGAGATTTATTTATAGCTTCCACATGACCATTCTCTTGGGGGTAATAAGGTAAGGAATGTTCCTACCTCAACCCAAGATTTGATGTTAAATCGGTCATCATTTTGTTCTGAAAGTGACTGCCATGGTCAGTGACAATCTCTCTTGGGATGTCGAACCGTGCGATTATCTGGTTGAAGAAAAAGAGAGTTGTTGTCTCCCTGTCATCTTTGAATGTTGGCATAGCTTCAATCCACTTGGTGAAGTAGTCTACTGCTACGATGATATAGAGGTGCCCCCTTGCTGAAGGGGGGTTGCATGTAGTGTAAACAATCCCCCATTTAGTGAGGGGACCAATGGTAATAATGGGAAACATGGGAGCAGGGTGTGCCCTCATCTTTCGAGAGAAGATCTGACACGGGTGGCACTTCTTGACCGATTCAACACAATATTTGATTAATGTCGGCCAGAAGTAACCAACTCATAGAATCTTCTGAGCTGTTGCCAACCCAGACAAATGACCACCACATGCTCCAGTGTGGCAATCGTTAAGCATGATTTCCACTTTTTCATGAGTGAGACATTGACGAAGGATGCAGTCTACACCTTGATGTTACAATGTGTCCTCGAGTATGAGATAGTTCTTAGCCTGATGGCATATACGGTGACACTCATCATGAGAAAAAGAGGCAGGACACTTCAAAGTTTGGATATAGACAAGCACATCTCCAGACCAGGGGTCAGAAGACGCAAACAAAAACATGTCTCCTTTGATAGGTGACTCGTTGGGTATAACATCACCTGAGTCGATCGAAAGTTATGATATGAGTTCCGCAAAGACCATCGAATTTTTGGATTTCGCTGAAACGAATTCCAAGTCGAATTCCTGGAGGATAGTTACCCATATACTGATCTTTCTGCCAATGACTCGTCATGTCAATACGTATTGAAATGGATTCACGAAAGCAATGACGGTGGTATTGTGAAACAAAATATAATGATGGAACCGTTGGACAGCATGAACTGCTGCCAACGCAAGTTTTTTAATATGGGAATAATTGAGTTCCAGTCCAACTAGGCCTCAGCTCAGGTAATAAATCACGTACTCTGAGAGTAAATCATCCTCTTGAACTAAGACCATACCAATGGTTGACTCTGCAGTGGCCAAGTACAATAAGAAATATTTATTATAATTGGGTGGCTGAAACAGATGGGTTGATATGAGGGCGCTTTTCAATGCTGTGAAAGAGCATTGAGCAGCTTCATCCCAATGAAAAGGAACGTCCTTATTTAATAAATGCATAAAACCCTTTGTGATCTCGGCATATTTTGCGATGAAACTCCATAGAAAATTCGCTTTGCCCTGCAGACTCTGAAGCTGAGGTATGGTGCACAGGGGAGGAAATTGAACTATTGCCTCAACCTTGAGAGGATAGACCATGATCCCTGTTGTCAAAGCGATGAAACCTAACAAATGACCTGATGTGATGCAAAAACTACAATTGTTTGGAATTAAGTGGATTCGGTAGTAGTGACACCGTTCAAGGATAAGTCGAAGGTGTTTCGGATGATCATCTCTCTTGCGAGATCGTGATGCTAAATCATCGAGATAAGCCTCGACTATGTGTTTGAGGTCATGGAAAGCAAAATACATGGCCCGCTGAAACATAGCTCCAACATTTTTCAGACCAAAAGGCATCTTACGATAAGTGAATGTACCCCATGGATAGATGAAAGCGGTTTTTTTTTTGTCTTCGGGTTTGATTTGTATCTGATTGTATCCTAAAAAACCATCCATGAACGAAAAGGCCTCACATCTGGCGCTTTCATCGACTATCTGGTCAATAAATGGCATGGGGAAATTATCTCTTGGGCAGGCCTTGCTCAGATCATGGAAATCAGTGCATACGTGAATCGTACCCTATTTTTTATTGACTAGCACGGGATTCAACACCCATTGAGTCAATTGTATGGGGTAGATGAAACCATCTTTGAGTATTTTCTCTACTTCATCCTTGATAACTACTGCTTTCCTAGGATTGACTGGACTAAGATTCTACTGGACCAGCTTGACATCAGGATAAGTCTTGATTTCATGTTCAACAATTCTTGGGTCTATGCCTGGCATTTCCTCATAAGACCAAGCAAACATGTTGCATACTTTTTTAAATAAATCTGTGTAGATTTGAATCTCCTCGGAAGAGCAATCTGCTCAAATGAAGATATTCTCCATGACGCCAGGGGTTTTGGAGATGTCAATAGGTATCATTTCGGTGATTTTTTCCATATTTCCTTCAGCGTAAACTGCGTGTGTTTCCAAAGGATTGATAGGACAATCTTTATCTCCATTCATGGTCTGAGTAAATTCTCTTGCTTCAATTTATCTTAACTCTGGGAGGAAGTAAGATCTATGATGAAGATCATCCTAGGGTCTGTCCAGACTAGTCATTGCCTCAATAATTGCTTCATCTGAAGGAAAGAATAAGTCTAAAGAATCTGTATCAGTAAGGGAACCTTGAGCCCAAATAGGCTTGAGCACTGGATCTAACTCTTGTGCGGGAGTCAGATCGGGGTCGACAGAATCTCGTTGAAAGATCGAGTATGGAACTTCTACCATGGAAAAAGGCATGGCCATGCCATGGTGCTCTGTCCCTTCCATCATAGCGTATGGAGAAGGAAGGGTCCATGGATCATGAAAGTACGTCGTGCGAAATGATGAGATTTGAAAATTTTCCACCCAAGAATGGTCAGGAGTAGTCGTCATATAATGGACTTTGCCGGTCGGAGGTGGGTAACCGAAAGTACCCATCAATGATGGGCACAAACCAATCCCTACATTGACGATGCCAGGCTGGGGGTTATCAATCATCGGGACCGTGGAGACTCCTGATGAAGGGTCACGACGGGAGAAGGATAACTGATCAATGGTCACAATCCGACCCTGATGAGGAAACAACAAGACCCAGAACACTGTCGTGACCATTGCTTGAATAACGTAGGTCCAACTTCTGCCTAACAAAATATTGTAGTCGAGAGACGCATTGACCACTTCAACTTCGACACACATGGTTTTACCTCCTTACTGCACGGGGAAATAGGGGATGATCCTATGTGGGAAAAAAGAGTGACCGTCAAAATATGTAAGTAGAGTAGGTGACAAAGACAAAATGAGTTGGCTAATGGCCTTCCAACATGCCAAATACATCACGCATGTCAAGGAGCCCTCATCTACCACTGTACGAAAAATATTTCGGGTAAAGGTTTTCATGGTGTAAGCCACTACTATCTGAAAAGCGATGTGGTAAGGAAGATGAGGTTTTAATTCAGAGGTATCAAGAATGATTGTTCCCAGATTACAAGTCTCGGTAGAGCCTAAGGAATCTAACAGGGACTTTCTCTGGGAAGGGAAACTCTGGAGGACTTCCAAAGCAAACATCGCACAATGGGTTTGTGATAAATCCCCCACCACAGAGTATTTCTAGGCGGCCCTGGCATTTGGGTTGTAAGAAGCTTTATTGAAAGCACCTTTGGGGATGCGTGTCATTGTTTCGACCAACATCTTCTTAACCTGAAGAGTAAGAGGTGGGTTTTCGGCTTCTTTACCCTTCTCAGAGGTTCCTGGATTTCCGTAATTGGGTGCTCTAGTCATTATATAGGAATCACCTTTCATCATATACACGTTTGCAGATGAAGGATTACTTGAAGACGGAGGGGTTCCTTGACTGCCCCCTTCCACGCTCGAGGAGGTTTGAGTTAGATTTTTCCCATGTGGGAACAAGTTCGTTAACACGACAGGATGTTGTTGTGCTAATAACTTCTGGGCCTCTGCAAGCCAAGGGCACTGATGGGTCGGGTGGTCTTCCTTGCAAAGATTATAAGGATACTTTGACATTTTCTTTTCAGTGTCTCCCTTGCCAGTATTATCGGTGGGTTTCTTACCCCCCTTACCTTTTTTCGTTGTTTCTTCTTTCCGTTAGGCTACTAGGTGGCCTTTGGGTTTGTCGTTTGCACACTGTGTACATCCAACTTTTGGGTAGGGGGAGCAGCTGAACCAGTGGTTTGGCTGGCTGTTGTTTGTTGTATCGACAATTGTTGCAATTGATTTGACAATGGATCAACGGGCTTGGTTTGTGCTTGTTAGCACTTGGTAAATTTCCTAGAGGTTGAAAGAGAAGAAATCTACAAAGGTAAACTTATCCAACCGCTTTTAAAGCTGGGATCTAGCCCTTCCAGCTTCAGAGAGGGATCTCTCTGTATGATTTAGCTTTGTTTTTAATTTCAGATATTAGGCTAGGTAAAGAAACTGTAGGTTTTGTTGTCAAAGAGTTTATAAATTGGTTGAGATGGTCTACACATCCATTGGGCTATGGGGTCTGTGTTTAATCAGATATGAGATACAACCAGAAACGCCAAAGAAGACTTTCACAGGGCGAGATAATATACTCACTGCATCTTTAGTAATTAAAATGATGGGAAGAAGAAAAGATAAGAAAGATAACTTCAACTAACAAGCAGTTAAGAATTTCTTAATTGAAGATATTAGAAGATAAACATTAAAATCTTTTAGAATCAGAAACAGGGTATCAAAGATAAATCCTGCAACATTACGCTATTCATAAAGATTAGTTCCAGAAAAAAAATGATTACAGAGAAAGAAAAACATTCAACTTAGAAAATCAACCTCACCAGTGAACATACACAAGAATCCTGTAAAAATGCCTCTTCTTTATTAATGGTGGATCTCTTAAAAAATAGTACAGTTTGATAGCGATAGGGTGTGCGAATCAACAACCCCTGATACTTCAAAAGTTGAAGTATTTATAATTCAAATTACAAACGCTCCTATCATAACTTATCAGGACGTGCTCATTCTATTTTTAGTCTAACTAATTTAACTAATCAAAACTGCTTGATGACTCGATACAACTGCATGCGGAATTTCTGGGGTAGGCCGTTGGCGAGGTGCCTTTGCAACCTCTTCTGACTGGACAGGTGACTAGATGGTGACAGCTCATCTACTAATCTAATAGATCACAAAGTTCTTCCCATCTAAGATGACTTGGCACTGTGACTTTAAGTAATCTCCGATACACTTCATCCATATATGTATACTTAGCAAATGTAGGCTTAATGAGGAATATGTATTTAATCTCATGTTGGATACTAATATCCAATTGCAGGGCATCCATGAATGCTTTGCCTGTGATGCTCCCTTGTATCTCTACAAACTTGGAACTGTCCTTAGACACTTTAGTCAATCTCTTCTGGTAATCAGGGAGTGTCATTAATTTGTCATTAATGACCTTCAAACTAGGTAGGCCTTTCTTTTGGAGAGCATCAATCTTATTGAAGAACTTTTGTACTCCTTGATCCATGACTTGAACCTTTTCCTCAAGCTGAAGCATTAGACTTCTCTTGGTTAAAACCCCTTTTACTTCAAGTATAGTCTCTATTCTGGCCTCGATATTTAGTTCTTCTAGTTCCTCTCTGGTCTTGGAATTCAGGAACCTGATGATCTCATTTGCTTGTGCTGGCATGTCTCCCAGTTCCACTCTGATTTTCTCAACAACCTGTTTGCTCCTCTGGAGCAACTCATTTTTTTCAAACATGATTTGAATCATTGGCCAGATTTCATTTATGGACTTGGTGATGTCTGTCCATACAATCTCTTTGACCTCAGCCAAAGTATTCCCTGCCATTGTTTGGTTTTGGAGCTGCTGTAACTCCTTCCTGATATGCTCATTTGCCTGCTTTTCTTTGGATAGGCTTGTCTGGAAAGAAATCTTGAGGTCTTGGAGATTCTCCACTTCTTTCTTAAGCCTGCTAATTTCTGTCTCTTGCAGGTTCATCTTCTCCATGGACTTGGCAAGGTCTGTTGTTCCTTCTGGTAGTGACACCGGTGTTGCAGATGGTATCACTATCACTGTTGATGTGCTCAATCCTGCAATTGGGATAACACTCAATGGAATGCCTTCCATTAGCTTCATCTTCTCTTTCTCCTTTAGTAGTCTCTCCATCTCAGCCTCCATCTCTTTGAGATGAGCATTCTACTCCATGAGTAACTTTAGCATCTCATCCTTCTCACCTTCCTTCTCTGCTATCTCCTTTTCCTGTGAGTCCTCTGTGGGTGGGAGCTTCAGCTGTTTTCTTAAGGATGCGATGTCAGCATTTTTATTTTTATCATCTCTTCTGTCGCCTTGACATTCGCAGGGTCATAACCAATCTTGAGGACCAGCTCCTCCAATGTCTTGATTCTGTTGTCTTTTGCGAAAGATGATATTTTCTCCAGCTTGAGTTGTGTCTAAGTGTTGTTCAATGATACCTGAAATTTTGTTGCAGAAGCTGAAGCGTGAGCCAATGTGTGAAAAACCATCTCCCCTATTTGTTTGTGTAGATCCATCTGATCTGCTGGATGCACGTCCTTCGCCTGGAATTCGAAGGTGGCCCTTTTGTAATCTGAGATCACCCTGGGATCCGGTACCTGTGCTTGGAGGTAGGCCATGTGCATCCTACCCTTTTCTGTGTCAAATGCTGAAAGAAGCCTATGCTGAGCTGTGGATGACTGCTTCCAAAACTGGGCATAAGTACTGCTAGTGAGGGTCTGGTTCTTCTTCTTGATCAATTCATACTTTTCAAAAATACCCAACTTGGGCCCAGTTTTGCTTGGCTGAGTATCCAGGGGAGAATGTGTGGATTTCTTCGGTATTGCTGTTGTGATTGCCTTATGCTGGCTCGAACCGAAAGGTAGAATGACTGGCTTGACCCCTGTGGTAGTTACTGTGGTAGGTGGGACTTCTTGTTCTACTGTCGCGCCAGGCGTTGAAATTGTCTTTGGCCTCTTGGTGTGCATCTGAAACTCCTCTGATGACACCTCTGTTACAGGTGGAGATGAATCCTGTCGAGGCCTTTTTTACTTAGGAACCTGAGGTGTGGTAGTGGGTGGCACACTCATCGAGGGAACCTGCTGTTCTACTTCAACTTGTTGCTCCATCTCGACTAAGGTGTCAGGCACCCATACTGTCTGATTTGCAAACTTTTC
The DNA here is from genome assembly GCA_009831015.1 of Picea engelmannii. Classification (NCBI taxonomy): domain Eukaryota; kingdom Viridiplantae; phylum Streptophyta; class Pinopsida; order Pinales; family Pinaceae; genus Picea; species Picea engelmannii. Next base: position 50,075 of record ML787105.1, read on the forward strand.
TATCTCGAGCTTAGACTCATGTACATACGAGATATTCTTATTTCTCACCTGCATTTCTAAAATGATCCCACATGGATCATAGTGCCATGTGAAACTCATAAAGAATTTCATCTCCTTCAACATTTTGTCAGCTTCTTCCCCAGCGCTTCGACTATTGCAGATGAAAGAACCAATCTGCCCCTTGATTCTCAATTGCTGCTTCTTCTTCAGGGAAACAAAATGAATGTCATATGAATTCATTTTCTGTCTAATATATTCTAACGTAAATATTATTACGGACACATATTGAGGTAGTTTGTAAGGTGCCAATTCACACCCGAAAACTCTGATCTCGGTGTGGTTTTGGTACAGGTACCAGTCTCCTGTCTTTGCGTTGTCCGAGAGATGCAGAATTCTGTGGACTTCATCGTTTATTCGTGGCTCAGGCCTGCCACTCAACATGCTTACCACAGGGTAGTAAAACTGATCAATGAAAGATTTGAAATTGTATTCAATAGAGTTACGCTTCAGAAGAGAAGTCCATGCTATGACTGGCTGGGGCCTTCCGTCTGCGTCCATCTTCTGCATGGAGAAACTGAATTTGTCAGCTTGAAAGTAAACTAACATGTACGCCAGTATGGAAGAATATTTGAACATGCCCTCTGTGGAAAAATTCATGAATTGTTCATGAATATTATCGGCCAAGAAGGTGCTGTAGTTGAACTGCGTTGTGGGCTTTTCATCGTTTGAGAAAATGGACAGAAAACCCAGGATGGGCTCATCTACCCATTGGTCAGAATAGTAACCAAGCAGGGCAAAAAGGGAAGAAATGATTTGGTTTCCTTTGGTGGAGAACATGGAAGAAGGGTAAGGGGGATTGGTGGAAGGGAATTGAGCGGAAGTGGGGAGGAAAAGCTCGAATATCTGAGCTCTCTGAGGAAAGGTCATTTTCTGATATAACTCAGTGAGAATTTCTAAATTGAATGGGGACACAGATTCAGCACGGGGAATTTGCATCATCTGGTCAATGTCTTCGGGAGTGATGAAGAAGAGGACATCTCCAGATGAAGAGATGATGGCCTTTTGGCCGGGGATGTAATGGGCTTGGCATTTGAGGGCGAATTCAGGGAAGTGATGGATCTGGGGGAAAAGATACAGGGGTAAATTGGACTCCCAGAGTCCAATTTCATTGCTTTGATCCAAAAACACCTCCCGGAGCCATGCCTGGAGGTCTGAAAAATCAAAGTCGCAAATGGTATCTATGATCAATCTATCTTTATCGACCAATGGGATTTTGTCTAGGTCGACAGGAGGAGGAAGAAAAGGATTCTCTTCTCCTTCCACTGGTCTTGGCTTTGGCGCCATCTCTGCAATAGTACCTGCAATAAACAATATGTTAGTGGGGTCTACTGGCTGGGGAGGAAGGCGACGGAAAGCAATGGAGGAATAATAGGTAAGTTTTCTGGAGCGATGGACGATTCTGGCGCGATGGATGAATAATGAATGAAAGGGGGATAACGGTAGTTTTATTCAAAACTGGGGTCGGTTGGATGCGGGAGACAGATCAGTAGGATAACGGGTATGTTATCCTGTAATAAATGGACAACGGGCCACTTGGGATGAGGTGGAATATGACGGTGGCTAAAGCATACGAACGAGTGACATGGAGGCTGGTGATTGGAGGTAAAAGTTGCCAAAAGGGGCTGTTCATGAGTGAAAAGGGTTAGGTACTGACAATAGGGACTGACAGTAGTTATGGGATAGGACGTAACTTGGGAATCAACGGAATAAGTGGCTCAGTGGAGGATGACGTCTCTGAGTGATGGAGGCTGTCAGATGGCATACAGGGATAGGACTTCCGGACCAATAGGACAATGCAACATGTAACATGGGCCCGCTGAAATGAATATTCATTCTGGACGCCCCCCTCCCCCTTTGGTTAAAAGCATAACACCAAGGGGGGTCTGAAATCCATTGTGATCCATTGATATACGTGCTTGTTTCCTGGCCGCAGATCTGAGCACGCTCTTTAATACTCATTCTGGACCCCCCCCCTCCATTAAAGGCAGAATGGACAGGGGGGTCCGGAATCCAATGTGGACTGTAGATTTAAGCGCTCCTCCCTGAGCCGTCTAGATGAGCACCCATGTTATTACCGATTTTGGACCCCCCCCCCGGGTTAAAAGCAGAATGGTCGGGGGGGTCCAGAATGCACTGTGCATCGTAAATCTTAGCGCCTGGATCAGAACCGTCGAAATGTGCAAGAAACATAAGCTGGGAGCGGAGAAATATGTACTTGGGGAAAAACTTAGGATATAAAGCATTTTATGGGTTTTTCCCAATTTTTTACATAGACACCACCAAGGGGACATCAACTAAACTATTCTTAGGCAAATGGTACATGGTGTAGCATTTTCGTCAATCTAGTTTCATTGGTGGTGAAACACATGAAGAAACTAACCTACAGGCTAACCTATCTTTCTAGGACAATTAACCCAGATTAAACTGTTGGGTTAAGAAGTTTGTCTACCTAAGGGCTATCTGACGAGGATTAGACAGTCTGGTCAAATTTATTCACTAATCTAACCTAAGGGCTATCTGACTAGGATTAGACAGTCTGATCAGATTTATTCACTAATCTAACCTAAGGGATATCTAACTAGGATTAGATAGTCTGATCATATTTATTCACTAACCTATCAACATTAAAATTTAAAAGAACTTGGTCATGCTTGAAAGGTATGGCCAAGTTACTATTATTGCATGGGGTTTTTGTTTCAATTCTTTTATGCCCTCTTTTCTTTTTATTTCTTTTTCTTTTCTTTTCTTTTTTCTTTTTCCTCAAATCATTTGTAGAATGAAAAATCAATTGTCAATAAAAGCATTAGATACAGATAATATCCATAATATCCAAGTCATCAGTTGATTCCCATAATTTATGGGGTGATAACAACGGCTCCACCTGGGGATGGTACTTGCCATGTTAAGTGCCAAGAATCCAATTTCCTGTCATTCTGAACATCTATACCTAGTAACCTTCGTTGGTTTTATTCTCAGAAAAATTGTGAAAAATAGTGATCAACAGCTTAGGGCCTTCTCTTCGGGCTTCAACCAACTGACTCATTTTATTCACTCAGAAAATGCAAGTAAAAAATGAAAATTAAAACTGGTATGTACAATGGAGAGTAAGTTCTTCAAATATTTTACTGAGGTGGGACATAATGTTTTAGCATTCTGCCATTCACAGGTGCTCCTGGCAGATCTGACCCATCAACATTGTTTAGCAAAAAGGCATTGTTTCCTCTGAAATCTTGGATCATGTATGGCCCTGTCCACAGATTGTTAAATTTCCCATGCTTTCCCTTGTCCTCGTTCCTGGCATCCCATCTCAACACCAGATCTCCCAGCTCAAAATCATCCTCCTTGGTTCGTCTGTCAAAGATCTTCTTGATGTTCTCTTGGACGACCTGTGTTTTGTTGAAAACATATTCTCTAGTCTATTGCAAATGAATCATCTGATTGATTCTTCTCTGGGAGTCATTTAGCTCAGCCTCTATCTCCTGAAGTAACTTCATGACAGGGACTCCCAAAGAATTTGGGAAAATAGCCTCCGTACCATAGACCAGCTGGTATGGTGACATACCAATTGACCTTTTGGTGGTCAGTCTATCTGCCCATAAAGAAAATACCAACTTATCATGCCATGAATTTTTGTTTTCCTGCAATGTTTTCTTGATGATATTTACCAAAGTTTTGTTTGAGGACTCCACCAACCCATTCCCCTGAGGGTAGTAGGCTGTGGAATGCCCCAAGCCAATGTGGTAATGGTTGCATAAATCTATGAGTTTCTTCGACCAAAAAGTAGCTGCATTGTCAGTAATGATCTTTCTAGGACAACCAAAACGAGACAAAATATTATTTTCAAGAAATTTGATAATAAAAGAGTCAGTGGCTTACCTGCTTGGTACAACCTCGATCCATTTCATAAAATAATCAGTGTCAATAAGGATCCACCTGTGTTGGCCTGAAGACGGAGGGTGTATTTCTCCAATGAAATCAAGTCCCCATTGCTGGAAAGGAGCCTCAACTGAAATTGGTTTAAGAGGTAGAGGAAGGATTTTCCTTTTACCCTCAAACAATTGACATTGGTGACATGCTGTTACTTTCTGATGTACATCTGCAAACAGGGTGGGCCAGTAAAATCCATCTCTGAGTATTTTGTTGGATGTAACCTTCCAGTTCAAATGGCCACCACATTCTCCTGCATGAAACTCCTGCAACACTTTATCAGCCTCATTTTTCAGTAAACAATTTAAAAGAATACTTGCAGGGTCTTTCCAATACAAATTTCCTTCTAGAATACAGAATTTCAAAGCCTTCAACTTTAAAAATCTAGCTTTAGTCTTAGTTAAACCAGGGGGAGCTTGTAAATTTTGTAAAACGAATATAAGGTCTGCATACCATGAAGAGTTGAGAAATACATCTCTAACGTTTGGAGTCGCCATCTCGCCCTGTTCATCTGCCACATCTAGAAAATTAATGTCAAGAGCCTGGAAGTTAGATTCAGCCATCAGTTTAGCAAGGCCTTGGCCTTTGATCAGTTTTGTGGACTTAATCTCTATGTCATATTCTAGAATAACTGCAATCCATTTTCCCCTTCTTCCATCAGGGTTATCCTGTGTCAAGATATCCTTTACTACCGCATTTGGAACATAAGCTATGGTGTGAGAATGGAGAATATAGACCCTGAAGTCCTTTATGGCTTTTACCAAAGAAAAAACTTGCTTCTCCATGATATTGTAGTTCAAGGCATCATCTCTTAAGGCTTTGCTGAAGAAAGCTATGGGCTGTTCATACCCTTCACTGTTCTTCTACAGTAATACTGCTACTATAGTATGTTCAGAGGTGAAAGAAAAAAGATAGAAATCTTTAGTGAAATCGGGACTAATCAAGACTGGGGCTTCTGTGAGTGCTCATTTGACTTGTTCGAAGGATTTCCTGGACTCAGAGTCCCATTTTATTTTTACATCCTTTTTAAGCATGTTTGTAATGTTGAGTAGGTGTTCAGCCAGGTTGGGAATGAATCTTTGTAGAAAGTTAATCTTCCCTATAAAAGACTGTAGTTCTTTGAGGTTTCTTGGGTGTTCTAACTTTAGTATGGCGTCGATTCTGCTGGGGTCTATTCTGATTCCATCTTTAGAGATGATGTGGCCCAACAATTTGCCTTCTTCTAACCCAAAAAGACACTTTTTAGGATTTAAAGAAATCCCGAACCTTCTACACTTTTTGAAAACTCATCTAAGGTGCTGCAGATGTTCGTCATAAGATTAGGAAAACATAGTCACATCTTCTAGATAAACGACAATGAACTTAATTGATTCTTCTACGAAGGCGATATCCATTGCCCTTTGGAATGTGGCCCCTGCATTCATCAAACCAAAAGGCATCTTCACATACATGAAAGTGCCCCATGGTGTGGTGAAAGCGGTTTTTTCTTGGTCGTTTGGGTGAACTAGGACCTGGTTGTAGCCCGAGAAACCATCTAACAGAGAAATTTGACTGGACCCGACCACCGTTTGCAGGAGGTGATCCATTTTAGGCAAGGGGTAATTATCCTTCAAGGATGCTTTGTTCAGATTTTGGAAATCTATGCAGAGTCTGATTTCCCCGGTTTTCTTACGTGTAGTGACTAAATTAGAAACCCACTTAGAGAAACGTAGTGGGACTATGATCTTGGCATCGTACATTTTCTTGATCTCTTTTTCTATCAGGGGGAGCAACTTGGGATTTATCCTCCTATGTTTCTGCCTAAATGGTTTCTGGTCTTCCTTTATGGGAATCCTATGTTGTATGATGCTGGTATCATAGGCTTTCAAATCTTCATAGCCCCAGGAAAAAACGTCTAAATATTCTTTGAATAGCTCTTTGTATTCAAGCTTTTGTTCTAGGGGTAATGATTTGGACAGTTTGACCATCCTAGGCTTCTCTTCAGTCCCTATATTGTAGTCCTCTACCTCTTGTCCATGGGCTTCTCTTTTTGGTTTCTTAGCTACATCGTTACTGTCAAACAGGTCTTCTAAAGGAACAAGCCCTCTAGGTAAAACATTGCTTTTCAATTGTAAAACATCAGCATCCATTTCGTCATCCCCTAACTCTCCTGAATCTACAATATCTACTCCTGAATCTATAGTATTCACACTATCTATTTCAAATTCAGAATTATTTACATTCTCGTCTTCATTTTCTAAATCTATGTTTGTACATTCAAAATCATTCTTGCATTGCAGAAAATCCTCTATCTGATCATCATTTCCAAACACTTTCCAGTACTTGATATTATCGGGGACTGTCGGTCTGCATTTCACTTCAACAGTGTATGGGTGAGTTTGGTGGAAAGGAAACTTGCAGGAAGCTGCTGACGTAGCCAACCCGTCGGCCAGAATATTTTGTCCTCTCGGCATTACCTGCAAGTCAACCTCATTAAAACACTTCAAAGCATCAAGAACATCATTCCTGTAGGCTCTAAGGCGCAGGTTTTTAGCAACATACTCACCTTTAATTTGCTTGATTATTAATTCAGAGTCACCCCTTACCATTATTTGCTTAGCACCAACTTTTTTCAACAACTTCAGATCGAGCATTAAAACAACATACTCGGCAATGTTGTTAGTGCACTGGAAATTTAATTTGTAGGAATGATTCTCTGAATACCTGTTTCGATGATTATGCAGCCAGACTCCATCTCCTGCTCCTTCTTTACTCACGGCTCCATCAAAATCAATACTCTAGAAATCGACGGGGAATTCTTCAGTGATTACATTTTTCATCTTTGCTACCTCATTGCTTTATGGGCCTTCATCTTGCCTAGATGTGTCCTCCATCAGCTGAGTTTCTTGCTCTTCCGTGTCACCATCATTGTACAAGATGAATGAATCTAAATCTGAATGAGCAGAGTAAAGGGGGTAATTGTGAAGTTTCTCTTGGCTACTGACCATGTACTTCATAAGTGTTTCTCTATATAACCTCCTCTGTTGCCCAAACACTAGGATAGTAGCGTAAGACATATCCAGCTGCAGGGTTCCTTTCAACTTAGCTCCCCAAGATTGGGATAGCAACATACCATACTTTGGCGGGATGTCTGCAACCACCACGTCCATTACCATGCTTTTCGAAGGGATCTGAACCAGGGTGATGCATAGGTCCTTAATCAGACCAATACATTTGACTTTGCTGGAGTCGAATTAGTGTAAATCCTTGTATGGTCTGGTGACCTCCAATCCCAATTTTTCCATTACTGCTTTAGGCATCAGATTATGTGAGGCACCTGAATCCAACATGGCGTTATGCAATATCAAGTCGTGTATGTTCAAACTGATGTAAAAGGGAGCTACATCACCGATATCATCTTGACCATCTACTTCAGGTCCGAAAACGAGTTCGGGATGATCGTCAGTAAGGTTCACAGTGTCTGAATGAGTCACTGATCCAATAGTCAAGGCCTTGGTGCCTATGTCAAGTTCAATGGCCAATGCTTTTAGTACCTGTGAACGATAACCACCTCTGTTCATCAACTCTGTAAGTGGGATAGGAATTTTTATTTTGGCCAATTCTCCCTCTAGGCTAAAAGGTGCAGGAGCTCGGACCTGACTCATTGATTCTGGTTGGTCCACCATATTCTTCCGCTCAGAAGTATTGGGTGGATTAATAGGTGAAACTTCGGGATGTGCTGGTCTTTTTAGAATGGTGATGTTTTTCTTCACAGGGGTGTTGGCTTTACTCTTCTCAGAAGACTTTTCAGCAGTAGTCTTCTCAGGAATTTTCTCGGTCTCAGCTACCTTCTGTGTTTCGCTCGTCTTTTTTGAGGAGTTTCCTTCTGTCTTCTTACTCCGCAGATTGTATTGATGGTGCACCTCCAAAATAGTGTTTTCAAACGCTTGTTGTTCTGCATCTTCGGCTTCCTCACTTACCTTTGTTTGATTTAGCAGAAAGAGTTCCTGTTCTTCTTGAGTAAGGAAAATAGCCTCGTTGTCGTGAATGCCCATGAGGTTGATATGAGTGTCCTCCAATTCCTCAATTACTTCCCCCCCTTCATCAACATAGTTTTCTTGTAGGGGAGGTCTGATCTGCTGACCTGGGCCCCTCTGCTCTCTTTGATCTCTAGGGTCTCTCTGTCTGATTTGAGGAGGGTTTCTCCTCAAATTGGGGTTTCGAACCTGAGGAGCAGGTGCGTTGTCTCTGGGAGGATTTCTGTCTGACACATTGATTCTTTCCATCATTAGTTCCACTGCTTTGGTCAAAGAATCTAATCTGGAATCTGTGGTTGATGTGGAAGGTTCTTCTTTGATCGTGACTCTCCTTTCTGACCTTTGACATGCCCTTTTCGCCAACAGATTAGCCTCCACACTAATAACACTTTTCTACATATCTTCAAGTGTGGCAACATTTCTTTCTCTTAATTGGTAAGACATGTCAGCATCAAATCCATCAGGGAATTTAATCAATGCCAAACCCCGTGGGGGTTTGATTTCAGTTGGGATTGCATTGTACAAGTTGTTAAAACGGGTGCAATAATCTTGTACCGTCTCACCTTGATTTCCTTTTATATTCTCGTACTCTGACAGTATTTGGAGAGGGTTTTTCTTTACATCCCATCTATCAAGAAAACTTCTTTGGAACACGACAAGGTCGGGGATTGATGTGGCGGGTAAATCTTTGAACCATTTCTTGACGTCTCCTGTCAGACTCTGGGCGAAATGTCTCATTTGAACGTCAACTTCGTCAACTTCTTGCAAATCAAAGTAGTCGTTCATCTTATCCACATGTTGTTGGGCGTTTAGAGGCCCGGTTGCATCGAACTGGGGAAGTCTTGTTTGGTAATCTTGGGGCATGGCATGTAGTGGCGCAACCAACACCAAAGGAGCATATCGAGCTGCCATGATGGGTGGAGGAGGTGGAACGATGACCTGGATGGTCGGAGAGGTAGCGACTGAAGACGAGGACGAGGAGGGACTGGGTGGTGCTGAGGTAGTGATTTGTAGCTTAGTCGTAGGAGACAAGACTTCGGGGGTTGGGGGTTGCAACACAGTTGGGTCAAAGACGAGCCTAGACACAAAAGTTTCAGACCGTGTTCTAACCAGGTTTCGTGGCGGAAAAGGATCAAGATCAAGGTTCTGGAAGATATCTGGTTCTTTGGAAAAGGAAGGAGACTTATGAAGGGGAGTATAACTCACTGAACTGGCAATAGAGGCCTTTCACTTGAGCAAATGTTCGGGATTATCTATCACTATTGAGAGTTCTGGGTCAGGATGAGACCGAGTGTGAACTTTCTTGGAAGCCAGAACTATTTTTGGTTTTTATATATATACTTTTTAATTTTGTGAGTATGAAAATAATATGTACAAAGTTTGATCAACCTCTAACATTACTTTCTTCTCAGAATCAAACGTTCTTTTAGGGGAAAGAAAACGCGAAAATGTCAATTTTTAGTTCTCCCCAGTATGGTCGAAGCAGTAACTGTTAGCAAAGTAGGGTAGGTAGGAATGCACCAATAATCTCATCAGGATGAGCACTTTCTTTTTGTCTCTTCACAGTTTATTTTTAGTTTACAGTTTGGGGGCAGCCCAATGAGAAACTGGTTGGCGAAATTCAGAGTTCATGGATTCTAAACACCTCCTTCGGAGCTATTTTCCCCAGGTGGAGCCTATGTTAGAACCCTATATAATAGGGAATCAGTGTTCTAAATACTATTTATTTATTTCAGGCATATGTGTTCGCTCATGACGCATGGCGAAGGTGGCGGAAAGTGCCCGACACTGACCAAGCATAAGATGAATGCTTGTGCACGAACTTCAAAGTGAGTTTTGGTGCATTTTTTAGCAAAATTGGGAATTGGTTTGAAAGGAAAAAATTTGTTATTCTTGTGGGTAAATGTAAAATTGGGTTGATTAGCTATTTTTGGTGAATTGGCAAAAAATTGGCCCATTGGCCTTTGTCTTTTAGCAGAGTTGTATGAAAAATTGACAAATATTTTTTTCCAAAAAATATTATTGGCCTAGGGCCAACCTCCTAATGCTCGACACCAAGGGGTAAGCACCGTGTCATGCACCCAACAACAAGTGCACAAGCCATCGCTGACACCAAACCTTGAAGCCCAAGCCTCGGGCTCACTTCATCGAATGACTACATAACTGTTGGCTCTTATAAGCACCTAAAGTTCAGTTCACCACGCGAATGTGGGATATTGCCCACAGAAAGTAAAATATATATATATATATAAAACACATCTCTTACCCCATGCCAGATGTTCGAAATAGAGTTAAGGTGTCCAACGCAGAGGAGCACGCATGCATAGAAGGTTATGAGGCGTCCGAGGGATGTACCAGCAAATCATGGTATCACAAAATCCATGGAACAAATTACTAGTCCCCACATTGTATACCCATTGATATCTTAGACCACCTACCTGCAATTCTTGATGACAATAAAGTGCAGGTTGATTTGCCAAAACCTCCTATTGGTGAAGGGTGTTCTTATCAAACTGAGCGCAAAGTACAGGGATTTGATTGCTGATGCCCAACTTTCTTTCACTGTTTGGGACGTTTCTTCTCTCAAGCAGAATGTGGTCATCGGTGGTACCTTCTGTCTTTTCAAAAAGCAAGAAACATTTTAAAACAGAACAGCAGAAACTTATTGGATTTCTTTTCTCTCAGGATATCTTGTAAATTCCATAGAGGGGGCATCTGAGTCTTGGAATATGCCAGTTGCTTTTATAAGTGTGATTCTTCTACCAATTGTTGGGAATGCTGCAGAGCATGCAAGTGCTATAATGTTTTCTATGAAAGATAAGCTGGACAACTCACTAGGTGTTGCGATTGAACTTTCAACTCAAATAGCAATTTTTGTGATTCCCTTTTGCGTGGTGGTTGGTTGGATCATGGGAAAGTCCATGGATTTAAACTTTCAACTTTTTGAGACTGCTACACTATTTTATTACAGTCATTGTGGTAGCATTTATGCTTCAGGAAGGTACATCAAACTATTTCAAAGGGTTAATGCTCATTTTATGCTACATGATAGTCGCTGCAAGCCTTTTTGTACATGATTGATCCTGAACACGATAATGATTAGTAGTGTGCATCAGAATGGATTGCAGGGTTTAGAGGTTGAGGTATCGTATTATATTATGGATGGGGTCTATATCAAATTATCCACGTACAGTGCATAAGGAGAAAAGTGATTTTCTACCTGAGACTAAGCTCTTAGAGATTAGAAAACCAGAGTCTCAATGTCCACGGATGAAATTGTCTTCTCCATAATAGATTATTGGTAACCTGGACTAGGTATTTGAAATAAGATCCAATGTCCACCTGATCATTACAGTTATGGTCGATTTGTTGGCATTTTGCTCACATCATTTATGGATACGAAATAAGGACTTTTTGTGTGTTTGGAGTAGCTTCTTTCTTTGGGGATTTGATGAGAATGAAATTATGCAGGCTTACTCTAGAATGAGATATGGAGGCTTAATCGAAGAATCTTGAGGTGAATTAAAGAAGGAGAAGCTACAATTGCAGATGATGCTATTGTTGCTATCCAAGATGTTGTAAAAGAAGGACCTTGTCAGTCAATCATTATTTCTCTGGCAAGGCTTTCCTCCACTGCTGTTAATGCTATTCTGAAATGTCTCTGATTATTGGATACTATAACTCAACGCTACATAATACAACAAGCCGACTTAAAGGCTGAAACCATTCAAGTAAAAGTTGCACATCCTCTTAAGGTAATAGAAATACCGCAATTCAAGCATGGGATACATATTGATTGCAAAATCAATAAGGAATAAGTGGCAGAGCACTTTTGTAGAAATTTAGGGGAATTAAAAAAAAAAAAAAAATATGAACCACTGGCAAAGTGATGTGTCGAACCTCTCAAAAAGGGCTATCTCCATACCATTTTCCCCCAGATTTTCAGGGATCTTATCAGTGTTTCCAGATGGCACAAAATCAGCTCCATATCACAGATTTTCATGCACAACATCAACAACCTTCAACAAATTCGGGACAACCAAGCAACAGTCACCAAATTCAGTTTTCATTTAGTTTATTGTTGGAGACAATTTACAGATGTCATGTTTGTATTGTAACTGCTTTTCTATTTTTAGAAAGTAGAGGTTATGAGCATGAGGGCTGGCATGATAGCATTTTGGTATTTAGAGAGATGTAAAAGACAAAACAAGGGTTCGACTGGGCTGAGAGGAGAGGGTTTCGACCTGTGTGAGAGGTCTCTACCTGTAGTTTTATTTTTCATTGCTGGACTATGGGTTATGTATGACCAGAAAACCTTTTTTCTTATCTGTAATTTTTAGATGATCAATTCAGAAATGAGCATGCTGTTCACATGATTCCTGTGTGGAAATGTTGGTGATGTTTTTATGTGTTAATGTTTTTTCCTGTCCTCTTTACAATTTGTTTTCAGTTCTTATTATCAGAAGGAGAATAATATAAGTAGAATTTATCAGCAGATACTCTGCCTCTGAGCTTTTGATGATCTTTATGTTTTCTGCTAAAGCTTAGTTCAGGAATTATTAGTTGCTCCTGTGCTTGGCTTTTATCTCCCCTACTTCTTCCTCAAACCGACGCCATCAAAACTTGAATTGATCCAATGTTTCTGCTACCTTACCCTGTGTAAAAGTCTTGTCCAGATCTGAGATGTGAATCACATTTTTAAAGTATAGACCCCATTTTCCCAATGGCCCTCCTTGCTGTCCCAAACTAACCATTTAAAAATAAAAACCCTATACTTTATAGCTAGCCTAACATCCATTACAAACCAAGTTAAATCTAAAAGAGAGATCACTCTCTGAGTCTTGGAGGGCTAGATCCAAGACTCGAAGTGTATCAAGGTTACCTCTGTGTTTTCTTCAGCAGCCTTAAGCAAATTACAGAGTGCTAATAGTGCTGAACCAATAATGCCATCAACATGTGGTCTAGATCTTTGCCTGGTTTTATCAAGGATTGACCTCAGTGCATCTGGAAAAATCTCATAGAGTAAACCTGACTGAGAGTAAATTAGCTCTAGCTATTGCACTCTCATTATCGCGTATTCCTTGGAAAACACTCCGGATGTTGTGACGTCTTTAGATAAATAGGGTACTAAAGACTTAAGGAACCACTCGAGCAAGAATGGTGGTGGGACTAGTACTTTGATCAAACTCTTCCAACGTCTCCATTCTTAGATATGATCCAAGATATGGTCCGCTTTTGTCTGCTTGAAATTGGCCAGCAATTTGGTGTCAATGTCGTATCTCACAGGTAATTGGAAATGGTTTAGGAAAGCCATGGCCAATTCCCCGAAGGAATATTATCGTGAGTGGTCAATCTCGATGTACCATTTCACAACACTCCCTATGAGAGTGCATTGAAACAATAAAAAATGAATGGATCTATCTCTTAACGAGTTGGATGAGCACCATAAGTGGAAGGTAGTCACATGATCACCAGGATCTTCGTTAGGCTTACCCTCTAACTTTGAAATGTCTGAAGGAAACTTGGTTGGCATAGGAGGTAAACTCGGATCATGACAAATGGGGTCATTGAAGAGCCTTGTCAAATATGGCAAGTGCAGGGTTGCCAGAAACGGTAGTTTGCGTTGTGGATTGTAGCCAGGGAGAAAGGAACTTGGGGTTTGACTGGCACCAGGTTGCTAGGAAAATTTAGGTTGCTGACCAGGGCTCTGGTAATAACCATGACCATGACCAGTGTATGGATTGGGCGCAATTTGAGACATCATATGCTGATTCCCGTAATAAGACATAAAGGGTTAAGTGTGCATTGCATTCCAAGGAATTTGGGAGGGGTTTCCCCCTACCGATCCGACTATCATAGGTGTTGGGCCTTGCCCGATGTTCCACTGGGTATGGAAAGGGTTACTCCCAATCGACATCCCTGGCAAGGGGACTAGTCCCTACCATGGATTCCAAGATCCTTGTGAGGAAGGAATTCCTAAGTGTGCCCCCTGTGGAGGAATAGTACCCTATACAGGATGTGGTTGCCCATAACTAGGGTTGCCCCCGGTCAAAACGACAGTTGATGAGAAAGCGTTGTTACCAAACACGCCGAACAAAGAGAAAGGTGTCGAACCAACTAAAATATTATAAGGAGTGAGTGCTTGACTACCTTCTCCAAACAAGTTTATGTTAGGCTCGACAGAGTGTTGAGGAACTCCACTGAGTGAGGGGGACGAAGGGGGTATATGACCCCCACCGCAAGGGAAAGCTATAAAGGGAGTGGACGTGCCCCCAATAGATCCTTATAGAGGAGCATTGGAAATACCTATCCCCAGAACCAAAGTTTGTAGAGCGGAGGAGGAAAGTATAGTACTCGTACCAAAGCCAGACATCCCGTATGAGAAAGGAGAGCTTGTCGTGTTTTGAGGAAACATAGTAGTGATCGCCACCATAGACGGAATTAGACTGCTGCCCAAGGTAGAGGCAGTCGAGACCATGGTGTCTTGGACCGACGATGGTTGGTTAGGAGGTGGAACACCCCCAATAGTGACAATTGTGAAGGAAATATTAGTATTCCCTGAAGAAGTGGCAGTGTGTGCTTCCATTGTTGTCAGTGACACTACCAAACAATCGTAAGGTAAAACCTGCACGACGATGGGCATCGATAGATTAGTGATGGGAGGGTTATAAGGAATAATACCTCTGCTCCAAGGTCATAAATGATTGGTTCCTCCAGAAATGAAAGTCCTTCTCTCGAAGATGGGTTGGGCATAGTTTCCTGTAACCCGGTTGTCTAAAAAGACCCTTGTTGGTCTAATTTTCACCTTAGCGGTAGCGGGGGGGTTTCGAGGTCAACCGGCGGAAGGCCTAGAAGGCTTCACAACTGGCAGAACTCCTGATCCTCCACTATGTGAGAAGATCAAAGACACACTAGGGAAATCTATAATCATTTGAAAACCAACACGCACTAAAAACGTACCTATGAGATAAAACAAGCAGTCACTAACTAGTTGGAAGAACAATTACAGCAACCAACACTAGAGAAACTTATTGGTGCAAGTGAAACTCGAATATAGAAGAACCCTTCAGGTATACTTTGCAAAGCGTGGCCCGATGTATATCCTAGATACCGCGGTATACCCCCGCAATCACCTGTGTAAGTCACTAGAAAGGTAGGCAACTAGGTTTCCAGTGTGCAAATAGTCACCAGGCGGGTACAGTCGATAGTCGGGTGGACCGCAATGAGCAGGGTATCAAGCCCAAAACCTATCAAGGGCATTGAAAGCAAGTGTTCCGGAAGACGACTGAGGACCTCGAATGGATTCGAGACCCACAAAGCTCCGTGGAAAATGCAATCAATGGAATCCCAAGACAAGCCCTCTATATGCGTTCCCCACTACGTTTGGTCTGGGTTTGGAGGGGTTATCTCCGCTAACTTTTCTTACATTACCTCATGTTTATCCCCTGTGTTAGAGGGGGTCCTAGATAACTTTTACGATACTGAAATTTTTACACTCCATAGCATAGACTCTTATGTTTGTTTTCAGCCTTGAAGAGTTTCCTCTCCAATCCTAAATCAAGGCTCTAGCCTAGACTAGTTCATGTACCCTACAAAACATAAAGTCTAGTTGATTTTAATTAATCGTGAATTTTTTTTGGGCTTGTCTTAATTCAAAGGTTATGAAAGTGAAACTAGTGATGTTTTGAGAGACAAAAAAAAATATTAACAACAAGCTGGAAACAAAATAACTTCT
>ML787105.1:77688-95795 GCA_009831015.1 Picea engelmannii
GACAAGTGGAAAATAATTTTTAGCACGATCATAAGCATCCGAGACTTCAAGAGGGCCCATGATATTGTCAATTCTATGCTTGAGATTCCAATCAACTATTTCCTGTTCATATTCACTTTCATGTTCTTTAGCATCTAACTCCTATTTATGGATATGTTTACATGCTTGGATGTTGTGATGAATATCCTGGGCATCATCAAACATTTGCTATAAGGACTTGGGTCTTATTTCCATCAGGAGGAAAGACAAATATGGATGAAGAGTTGTTGTATAATGGAACAAAGTAGTTGCTTCGGTGGGTTGAATCTCTCCAGGCAATTTGTAGTAAATACTGGAAAATATTCTACTAAATATAGAGATAGCTTCGTTGCTCTGCCATTTCAAGGTGTAGAACTTTGCAAGTTGTAGCTCCAAAGATTTTTTCTTTCCCCAAAACTTCAAGAAAACATTTTTCAATTCCTCCCATGAGATAATTGTATCTGGCTGCAAATGTTTAAACTAGTCTTTGGTGTTCCCTTTTAAGGATTGAGAGAAGGCTCTCATACAAACATCGTCATGGTTAATCTCAAATAAATCTATGAAATGCTCAAACCCTTGGATGTGCTTTTTAGCTGAGACGACATTAGTTTCTCCATCAAACACAGGTAGATATTCATGGTGATTTGGAGGGAAATCGTGGAGGACTTGGGGTAGTTTCATGGGTATGTATCTACGTTGGGATATGGAGGATGTTGGACTAGGAACATGGGGAGAGACATCGACCTTGGCTTTATAGGGTTTACCGACTTGGTCATGGTCATCACATGGACCAAATGGGAACTTTTTATCAACATCGGTGATATAGTGAGGATATACGTGCACAACTTTAAGAGGAGGGTATACAATAGCAATATCTTCATGTTCATCATTAGAATGTAGCAGGTAAAGAAAAATTTGTTTGGCATGTTCAAGGAAAACGTAGAGGCACCCTATAACAAACAATAGATTGCTTTGGAAAAATCCAATTTTAAGTACCTGTTTTCTTCCATAATGTCTTTTCATGCCTCTATCAAGGGGTCTCATTTCTCACTGGAGTCTTTGGAAGCTAGATTTTGCACTGAGAGTGGATTCGCCATTGAAAATTCAAATTTCTGGATTCTTCTACCCATGGAATCACCTTCAAACTGATTTTGATGTGTGGAGTCACCATAGCATAAATACAACCAAAATGTGCCTAAGTGTCTGCTACTCTTAGACCTTAGAACTCAACCATGTCGTTCTTCCCAAGGAAAATTTCTAATTTCGTCCTCGACAACGGCACCAGAATGTTAGCGGCCTGTAAATTTTGTTCGGCTGAAATAGACAAACGACAGGGGTAACTGTTTCAACTAGCTTTAGAGCTAAGTCACTAGCCTGCTCAACTTAGAGAGGGCTCTCTCATGTCACTAGGTATATCTATGGAAATCGGTGGCTAGATTTGGTTTGTTTGGGGGTTTTTAATAAAATATCTGGAGAAATGAAAATGACATTTGGGCCATGGAGTCTGAAATGAACGATGCATTGTTGGAACATGACAACTATTCAGAGGAACGAGATAAATGAGGTAGCGAGTCTGAGTTTATATTTGAAAATTAAAATGGAATAAGAAGAAAAAGAAACATATAACTATATCAGAGAATTATCGCAATGAATTATGAATTAGTTAAGAATAAATAAACACAGTCTAAATTGCTAAGCTGAGAGCATCAAATGATGAATTCTGGGCCTCTAGTTCTCCAATCTAAACGGACAAAAATGGAAAATGAAATATAGGATAACAAGAATCACATACTCTGAAGGGAAACAAGACTCATAACACCACCAGTTAGAATCTTTTCATAAATAGTCCAAAATCCACCTTTGCATTTTTATATTCACTCTGGTTCCAAAAGTTACAAAGGTCTGCCTGCACAAAGGGCAGGCTCCTCCTTTCTCCATGCCTTCTATATCCCTTAGGTAATATATATAGAGAGAATGTTTCTTCATGGAATACAAAACGTTCAGACTTCTCATCATTCTAGAATTAGAGATCATTTACAAACAAGAAATGATTTATAATAATCGTTACTCTATTTTAGAGGAATTGTCAGGAGAAGGTTCATCATATCTAGGTGACAACTGTCCAAAACTTGTTGGGAGCCACTTACCTCTACTTGAGAGTTCATTTTAGCTTAGTGATCTCCTCCTTTAGAGTATCCAACCAGACCGGTTGATTCTCCTCAACACTTTCAGCCTTTTCGGCTCTGATCTCTTTCTTCTGTCGCTTAGTTTGTTTCTTCTTTACAACTCGTCTTTTGATAATTAGATCTTTCATGATGGGATTTAGCTTGACTTCCAATCCTGAGTCCTTAGTAGGTTCTATGTGGAATTTAGTTGCCAGTATATGCACAATTTCCCTTTCCTTCCTACTAGTAGGTAAATCTGCCACGTTGCCTGAATGACGGGTTTCGCCGGGTATAGCTTGGTCCATGTATCCCAATTTCGTGGACACAGAAATGTTCTTTCAAAAATCAGAGAGTCAAGCGAATTGGAGATTACTTCGCTTATAGATAAAATGATGCCTTCATACTTGAGTAATTATAGAGTTCCAATCATGAAGCACTGATAGACTTACTGACAGGTACATTGATTTACCACGCTTGGCCAATCCATTTCAAATGATTATCTTTTGATTTTTTTATATGGCTGCGTTCACCTGACATTATACGGTTGTGAAGTATTGAACGAGTGAGATGGGGTGATTTCGACCGATTGCCACCGGTACGCCACGAGTGTTTGATGTGATGCATAGGAACATGTGACATCGGGGCTTTGACGAAAGCGATTTCATGCAACCCACCTTTCACGTTGACGTATCTCTGGAGGTGACACATGTCCATATCAAAAACCAAAATGGTTTCCCTAGTCCGCCTCTATATGGTTAAGTCCCATGTAAGTTTACCACCCGATATGGGCTCCAACCATTGATCTGGGTCGTTTTGTAATCAACGGTTTGTTGAGTTACACCTTTTATGCCTCTACTACATTTGTCCATACGCCGCTAGATATGTCCCGATCCTCTAAATTATCAATTCTCCAAACTATCAAGATTTTCCGTGATGGTGTAGATTTGCTTAAATTCCCGAGACTTGGATCTTGTTTGAAAATTGTTACGGTGATAACATAATGTGTTTCAAGATCATATGTATCTTAGGCATATTTAATCGAATTTTCACATACAAATTTTCGAATGTAATGGCTACTAGTAAAGCTCAGATAGATATAGGGATAGATATACAAGTAGCAGGATTGATACTGATGTTAGCTTTTCCTCTGGGATGTTTTTCACTCTTTTTTAAACCTTTGCATGCTTCGACCACCCATTTTTTTATCAATATAATGTCTCCCAGTTTTTGTCAAAAAGAAAGGTCATTTGGTTGAACCTTTACCCAACTAAGCTTATTTAGTATAGATCCTTCCATACAAATTTTTCTCATAAGGATGAGCTACTAGGCTAGGCATCCTCTACTTCCATGGGAGTAAGGTGGTCCACCGACTAGAGGAATGAGTAGTCATTTCCTCTTGGTCGTGGTCGTATGATTGGTCCTTGTTAGCTATCCTGGGAGGATGCTGACCATAAAATGAAGTTGTGCCTTAGGAAATACTATTTTTTTTCCTTACTATTGTTATGCCTAAACAAACAAGACAAAGCAACACTTTCCTCTCTCTTAGCGAAAAAAATGCAGTTTCCAGCACATCTGAAGCCAATATGGCCGACGGGGGTTTACTCAGGGAAGAATACTCTTCAAACAGATCATTCTCTATGTAGGATTGACTCAAAACAAAGAATTGGGTTAGGGAGAAACATTTTTAGATGATTGTGGTAGACCTTGTGGCTCTCATTTATAGGAATTCCATGTGCATTAAGAGATCCAATTGATAGAACCAATGATTTCTTCAATACAAGCTTCATACTCAAAATCACTTACTAGAGTGTGTGAGATGTGAAATGATATTATCTACCTATCGGCCATGTCTAATAAGGTGATGATTATGAATTATTACCAGAGAAAATACCAATTGATAATAAAAAACCATATTGTTGATTAATACGATGGCCTTCCCACGTAGAAAAATCTTTTAAAAACCAGTTTTATCACAATTCAAATGATTGAAAGACTTGTGGCAATTTTTATTGATCTCTGCTTCAAAATCAGAGACGCATGGAAATTTTGGTGAAATCATTGATGACATCAGCCAAGTATGATTGAAACATGGTGTTGGGTTACAAAAAAGGTACAAATATCTTCCTTTTGTCCATAGTTTATGATATCATTCTGAGTGACTCTTCAATTAATTAGGAATAAATAGGAAAGAACATGATTAATATGTCTCTTAGAGTTGTTATTTAGGTTTTATTAAATAGATTCTAAATTACGATTGGAATGGTTTGATTTTGTTACAGAATTAGACAAATAACTTTCAAAGATAACCAAAGAGATTTTGGCTATGTGCAAGCCATTGGAGATTGAAGACTTTTTAGGCGCAAAGTAGTTTGAATATAATACATTTGCTATATTGTAATTTTATAATAGTAAATCAATCCTGAGGATCTTTCAATCCTCAGGATAGCTTGATTTACCCAAACTATTGTAATATATAAGAGGGTAATAGATACAGAAAAACAGAGAAGAAAAACCACATTTTAAGTATTCAGATTCAGAATTGCCCTGCGCGAGCAGTTGCTGTAAATGTTTAACCAGTTATGGAATCAATGAAAGTTTTGAGTGTTTTTATCATCCCTTCTTTCTGAGTTTCTCATAGCAGTACTTTTGAAGACTGAGGGCCTAGTCTGAAGAAGCTACTGTCTCATTCTGTAATTATATCAGTTCAGAGTTTGATTTCTATTTCGTGATTCAAATCTCTTTTAATTGCATGAGCATATCAATGAATTGATGATTGTTTGCAGAAGGAAGGAATTTCCTTAAGTATTCATGATTTCTGTTATGATTTCCATTTCTGAAGATTGTTGCTTGACAGTTCCTCACATTTTCATCTGTGTTGTTCCTTTGCTTTAGATTTACAATTGTTGTTACTTTCAGTTCAAGTTACATTAGTTGTTCCTTTCAGTTAAGATTACGATAGTTGTTCCTTTCTGTTAAAGTTACATTATATCCCTTTTGATTAGAGCACATTTTTTATTTCTTTCCATAGAATAATTTGTTATATCCTTTCCAGTAATTAGAATTCATGATTGATAGATTAAATCTGCAATTCCTTTCTTAGATTCAATTACTGCTTTATAGTTAAGTGAATTCAATCAGATTAATTAGTTCCTTTTATTTTATAGCATCTTAGTGATCAGAATTCAATTTCAGTTAGTTATTAGAATCTTTAGTGAACGCTTGAGGAACTTGATTGTTGATGAACTCAAATCTGGTTTAGCTACATGATTTTAGGCTACCTGCATAAACTTTGCCGATATTATTGAGATAAACGATGAATCACTAGGTTGATAAATTAATGTTAAACTAAGGTTGTTTTAGAACATCTTTAGAGCCCAACATTTTGGCACCGTTGTCGGGGAGAATGTCAAAGGTCGCATAGGTTGTGTCTCTGGAGGACCAGGTATTGAAGACGAAAGGTAAGAACCTATGCAAGTAATAAGTAAAATGCTTATGCCAACGCTTACCTCGAGTTGACACTTAAAAGGTTTCATAGGTGTTTCTTTTGTTGAAATTTCTTTTGTTGTTGTGTGAAGTATGTATGACTAGAAAAAAGGTTCTTGAAAAACCAAAACCCCCACCAAAAACTACCAAAACCTAGGGTCCGGTGATCCCTGGAAGAAGCACTTTCATAGACTGAATCATTAAAAAGAGTGAATCCAAAGATTCGGTTGGACCTAGGAAAGGATCCATCCGAACCCCTCAGGCAGTAGTTTCACCAACTATGGCCCACGCTGAGATTCATAGTAAAACTGAGGGGACTGAGCAAAGTTTTCAGAGTACAGATCTCCCACCACTCAAACCTTTAGAGAAGGGAAGCTCTAATAATCTGGAGGAAGGAGCACTATAAACTAGTAGGGTTGCCAAGGTATACCCACCACCACCACCACCTGATCCTTAGTCTCCTGCGAAAAAAGAAGGAATAACCGAAATCCCAGATAAAGGGAGTGCAGTCAAACTCCCTGGAAGACAAAATAATCAACAACTTCAAATAGAATACCTAGATCAAGAACCTCCTGAAAATTTTTGGCACATTTTTGAGAAAATGGCACAAGAAAATCAACAACAAACCTAGACCTCCACACTAGAGTATCCAATAGTTGATCCAATTGCCAATACCCCCATGAAAGCAATCCCCTTACAACACCTTCCAACCTTCCATGGATTGATTTCAAAGGATCCTAACGAATTTCTATTTGAATTTGATGTCCTATGTAGGGGATATGACTACACCTCTGAACCCCAAAAATTAAAATGATTCCCCTCTACCTTGAAGGGAGCAACCCTACGTTGGTTCATGGGATTGGGAGGTGGAACCATAAATTCATGGGACCAGATGAAACAAACCTTCTTGTTAAAATATCGGTATTATTGCAGAACCAGAGACCTAAAAGATGAAATCTTTCAAATGATTGCAAAAGAAAATGAATCATTAGAAGAATATGTCGAAATATTTCAGTATAATTTGCAAATATCACCCTATGGTACATTACCAGGTCTAGTACTCAAAGAAACTTTGATCAAAGGTATGAAAGATGAATGGGTAGAAACATTGAATCTAATGGGGAAAGGTGACATTTATCATGAAACTTATGAAGACATTGTTCCATTGTGTATTAGGTGCTCACGAGGAAGTACACGGACCAGATCAGGACTACGGACATCCCTCACAAGAAATAACAATATCTCTAGTGGGGGCCTTACGTGAGTTGAAGTTAGTAATCTCCTAGAAAATTCTAAAATAGATATTTTGAGCACTCTAACTACACAATTGGATGTATTGCAGGCCAAACAAAAAAAGGTAGAGGTAGAGAAAACCTTGGCTATATTTTTCCATAAGTGCAGAAAGAAACACAGTCTAAGAGAATGCCCCTTGGATATAGTACAGGTCTATTCTATTTGTGCCAAGGATCATGACACAGAAGATTACCCATCACTCCTTGGATTGAAAGTTGTGTTCAAAGAGGTAGAAGAGGAAACATAACCATTATATCTGATGGCTCAACACCGTCAGTGGCAGTCCCGGCCTCAAAATACATTTCAGGACCCTTCCTCTTTCTTTCCTGGACAGTACAATCAACAACAGAATCCTGGAAAATACAATCAACAACATAATGTTCGTAGCACATGGCAGGGCCAGCCATTTACTAATCAAAACTGGTAGCCCCAACAATACCCACCTGCAATCCCCACTTGGAAAAACCGGTCTGCCACAAACACCAACTGGCAAAATCAACCAACTACAAGTTCCAATTGGCCAAATTCGCAATACCCCACCTCGTCCTGGAAAAATTCGAATAATACCTACCCTCCACAATGGTCTAACTCAATTGCCCAAAACCCAAATTGGAACCAGAACTGGTAGCGCTCCATGGGGACGAATAATCAACCTATGGGGATGACTTCTCAAACCCAACCTCCATTACAACCTCCACTCCCATTGCCCCAATCACAATTGCGCCCTCAATTACCTGCCCAACCCCACCCAAATCCCAATAACAAACCAGCTCAGCTTGTTCAGATTATGGAAAATGGAGAAGGGGAAATCAATTCAGTAGGGTGAAATGAACTTTGGTTAAGATCAGGGCGCATCATCTCTCCCAAACAAAATGACATTCCCCAAGAACAGGGGAATGAAAAACAACCAGCAACAACACCATCGACTGTGATAATAATAGAAGAAATCAGGCAAGGGTAGGACACAATGGAATCACAAGACTCTGATAAGGATACAATTCCCTCCCCTCCATTCCCCGAAAGACTGATGTTAGTGAAACCAACCGTATATCCTGATTTTGACATTGTAGGGGAACTCAGGAATTTATACATCAAAATTCCACTCTTGCAAGCCCTGCAAGATATGCCGATCTACACAAAGACAATCAAGGAGCTATGTGGGAGAAATCCCATTAGAAAAATAAAAAATTCATCATCAACAGTTCATGTAGTGGGAGCCTTATCTGATCTAATTTTGGGTAGAGAAACACCAGTTAAATATGCAGATCCAGGGAACCCCATAGTAACAACACAGATTCAGGGCTATTCCTTTCCAAATACCTTAGTCGATTTGGGGGCGGCCATCAACATTCTAACTATGGAAACCTACAATGCCCTAGGATTTCACTCTTTCGACCCTACCCTGATTATGTTGCAATTGGCCGATCGATCAGTGGTCAAATCAATAAGCACACTACATGATATAGCCATTTCAGTT
Source organism: Picea engelmannii (assembly GCA_009831015.1). Classification (NCBI taxonomy): domain Eukaryota; kingdom Viridiplantae; phylum Streptophyta; class Pinopsida; order Pinales; family Pinaceae; genus Picea; species Picea engelmannii. Next base: position 86,125 of record ML787105.1, read on the forward strand.
GATTCTTGGGAATATCCCGCAAATTTTGTCATCATCAACCCAAAAAGAGGACTTGAAGGGCATCCACTAATATTGGGAAGACAGTGGCTCGCAACAGCTGATGCGTACATAGGCTGTCGATTGGGTACAATGACAATTGCAAGAGGAGGTGTTATGAGGAATCTCATCTTATACCCCCTAGCCAAACCCAGTCCAACGACCGTATATCCGCAATTGTCACCTCCACGATATCCAGAGAAGGATCTGCGTGCCCCACTCAAGATGGAAGAATCCCTCAAGCACAAGAATCAACTAGAGGATGATGTAATCAGTGTGTTTCTTAACAACCCAACCGTTGTAAGTAACACAACATGCCAGATGCTCCAAGCTGTTCTAGACTGTGAAGCACAGGGAGACCCCCTGGAAGATTTAATGGAACAACAAATTTTGACTACCACTGTCCACAACAACAAACCCGTCGAGATCGTACCAGGGAAGTCTCTGAACATCAATGCCAACCTAGAATAACAACAACAACAAACGCTAATCCAAACCCTCTCTAAATACCAACAAGGTTTTTCCTGGGAGTACTATGATATGAAATGTATTGACCCACAACTCTGCACGCACCACATTTATATTGAGAAAGACTTTCGATCTATCCGACAAACGCAAAGAAGGCTGAATCCCCACCTCAGAGATATTGTTAAAGAAGAGATACAAAAGCTGTTTGACGCAGATTTTATATACCCTATCTCAGATAGTCGATGGGTTTCCCCATTAGTCATCATCCCAAAGAAAAACGGGAAGTGGTGAATCTGTGTTGATTACAAGGAACTAAACAAAGCTACTCAAAAATATCATTTTCCATTACCTTTCATCGATCAGGTCCTGGATACCTTGGTAGGGAAGAAATTCTTCTCTTTCTTAGACAGTTTCAGCGGCTACAATAAGATCCAGATTACCCCAAAATATTAGGATAAAACGACATTCACATGTCCTTGGGGTACCTTTTCCTACAAAGTATTTCCCTTCGAACTTTGTAACGCTCCAGCTACATTCCAAAGGGTCATTCTGAGCATATTCAATGATTTGATTAGCGAAGGGCTTGAAGTCTACATGGATGATTTTACTCTGTATGGCGATGATTTTGATCAAGCCTTGGCTAATCTGGAGAAGGTATTAGAACGGTGCATCGCTACTAGGTTATGCTTAAGCCACGAAAAATGTCACATGATGATGACAGAAGGTGTGGTATTAGGGCATTACATTTCTGCAGATGGAATTAGAGTAGATCCAAAAAAAATTGAGGTAATACTTAATCTACCTAATCCACACACACAAACTGAGGTACATAGTTTTCTTGGTGCTTTAGGATATTATCGCAGATTTATGCCAAATTTTTCAAAAACTATTGCACCCCTACATGCTTTAACTGGTAATGTAGAATTCAAATGGTCTGACAAATGTGACATGGCTTTTGCAGGGCTCAAGAAATTGATCTCAACAGCACCAATATTGAGAGGGACAAATTGGGAGATACCGTTTCATATCTCAATCGATGCCTTAGACATTGCCATAGACATTGTTCTAGGAAAGGAAGAAGAAACGAAGCCCTACGCCATTTATTTCATTAGCAAGAATATAACTCCAACCGAACTTAATTATATAGTAATAGAGAAAGATTTCTTAGCTATTATACATGCCATGAATAAATTTCGTCATTATATAACAGGCTATCCGGTTACCCTGTATACTGATCATTCTTCCATTAGATATCTAGATAATAAACAAATTACTAATGGATGGGTCACTCGATGGTTGTTATTATCGCAATAATTTGATATAACCATCAAATATTAACCTGGGAGAGAAAATCTTGTCGCAGACTTCCTGTCCTGATTCCCAAAAATAGACGACTCATTAACAATCGAGGATCAATTCCTGGATGAACATCTGTTTGTTGTCGACACAAAACCACCTTGGTACGCTGATGTAGCAAACTATCTAGCAGTGGGAATATTACCAACACATTTATCATCCAGGGAGAGACGATTGATCATCCAACGTAGCGCACGATTCACTTGGATCAGTGGATATATTTTCCACATAGGAGCTGATCTCTAGATCCAGTGATGCGTACGAGAGGACAAAATCTATGACATACTGAAAGCATGACATGACGAGCCCTGTGGGGGGAATTTTGCATACCACAGAACTGGACACAAAATCCTATAGATGGGCTATTATTCGCCCTCAATATTTGGATATGCTAAGAAATATGTACAGACATGCAACAATTGCCAGCGGATGGGGAAACCAGGTCAAGCTGATGAAATGCCCTTGAAAACACAACTAGTCATAGAACCATTTGAAAGATGGGCGCTGGACTTCGTCGGCCCCTTTAATACAAAGTCAAATCAAAAGGCCTATATTCTCTTCGCAATGGATTACATGACCAAATGGGTAGAGGTGGAAGATTTACCAAATGCAATAGAAGAAGTAGTCATCAAATTCCTTTTCAAATTGTTTGTACAGTATGGACTACCTAGAGAAATAATTACTGGTGGAGGGTCACAACTTACAGGCCATAGAATCACCACCACTCTGGACATCTATCACATTAAGCACAGAGTTACTTCTCCATACCACCCACAGGAAAACGAGCAAGTAGAAAGCACCAATAAGGTCCTAGAGGCAATTCTGACGAAGACTATCTCAACAAACCGACAGAATTGGGCTACAAAACTCCCAAATTCCTTTTGGGCTTATCGTACAACCTGGTGAAACACCACTGGCTACTATCCTTACCATCTAGTCTATGGTAAAGAACTCATCTTCTCAATCGAATTCGAGATCAAAACCCTAAGGGTGGCCCAGGAAATCAGACTAAATCTTACAGAAGCACATAAACGACGCTTTCAACAACTCAACGAATTGGATGAAGCACGTTTTTCTGTTGTAGAGCGCACATTTGTCATTCAGCAGCAGAGATAAACCTGGCATGAAAAGCATACTAAGAAAAAATCATTCAAGAAAGGCGAATGGGCGCTTCTTTATGATTCCATATTTCAGGACTTCCCTGAGAAATTACAAAGATGATGGCTAGGGCCGTATGAAATTAACAGAGTCCATGATAATGGCACGGTTACCTTGAACACCATCGATGGGTCTGGATCACCCTTTCTGGTCAATGGACACCGACTACGACTTTACCACCAGCCACCTTCAAAAGATTCTTTCTATCAAGAGGTAAACAAAGACACTATTGTGTAGATTCTAGTTGGCTAGGAAGGTAACCCAGCCACCCCAATCCCATGAAATATGTATTCTATGTATACTGTACATAAACTATACATAGTTTTCCAACTGAGTGGTTAGTTTTTATTTATTTTATGAAAAGTGATGTAGGAAACAAGAATCAGGACATATAACTACAATTAGCACCTTCTTCTGTTCCTTACTCCTATTTTGTTTTATCACACGGACTTTGTCTTTTACATATCCACAACTGCTAATCCTTTTTCGCGCAACTGTTGTTCCTTTTGGAACAGAACAACTGCTGTTCCTTTTCACACAACTGTTGTTCCTTTTCACGCGTCTATTTTTCCTTTGTGAATTGAACAAATGTTGTTCCTTTTTCGCGCGTCTGTTGTTCCTTTGTGAACGAAACAACTGTTGTTCCTTTTTCGCGCATTTGCTGTTCCTTTGTGAACGAAACAACTGTTGTTCCTTTTTCGCGCGTCTACTATTCCTTTGTGAATGAAAAAACTGTTGTTCCTTTTTCACACAATTGTTTTTCCTTTGTGAATGAAACAACTGTTGTTCCTTTTTCGTGCGTCTGTCGTTCCTTCATGAACGGAACAACTATTGTTCCTTTTTCGTGTGCCTGTTGTTCCTTTTTGAACAGAACAATTGTTGTTCCCTTCTTTACTATTCAAATGCTACTTATTCCTCCGTAAATGTGGCTTTCATCAATTAATTTTCACCAGCATTGTTTCTAATCGTCATTACAACGATCTGTCATTATTTTGTGGATGATCCCTCACACCTTATCAAAAATATTTTGAGGATTAATCTCTCTGAAATATCTTAAACCTTGTTCATAATCTATTACCACCATAAATTGTTTCGTTCCCTTATATATACACATATACTTGAATCATATCCTGCCTCTATATTATAAGAAGACTTCAACAAACTTTTACTTGGCATCTCTATACTTCCTTATACCATCCCTTACTCTTAAGGAGTAGATGAGCCTCCCTAAAAAAAAATAAAAATAAAAATATATATATATATATATATATATAATAAAATTTTCCCATAAAGAATAGGGGGTCTCATCACGAGACAACCTACCACAATCATAGGACACTAATGAAAGTGCCATTCCCTCTATGGCTACCACACCAGGACAATGGCCTTTGACACTTTTTGTCAAAGGACAAGAGGTCTCATCACGAGCTGACTTGTTCACTTACGTTACAATCTAGTGAGTGGCATTATCATTATCTGGCTACCAAACTAGGATAATGGTCTTCTTGGGAAAAGTCAATTCAAATATTTGTTAAAGACAAAAAAAATACAAATATATGCAATAAGAATCTTTCTTTTCTTTTTTTTCATAAAATAATAAGGGGTCTCATCACGAGCCAACCTACAACGATCATAGAATACTAACGAAAGTGACATTCCCACTATGGCTACCACACTAGGGTAATGGCCTTTGACACTTTTTTGTCAAAGGACAAGAGGTCTCATCACGAGCTGGCTTGTTCACTTACGTTACAATCTAGTGAGTAGCATTATAACCATCTGGCTACCAAACAAGGATAATGTTCTTTTGTTAGAAAAAGATGATTTATATGTTTATGAAGGATACAGGCTCATCTATGGGTTAAAAGGCAACCCTGTCGAGGCTATGAATTCTTACGGGCAACAGTGGCTCTGCCTATGGTATGGAAGATTATCTCAAAATACCAAGTTTTTGCGTGTCTCTAGATATCCTTTACTCAATTAATGAGGCTATCATATCAGTTATACTCAATTGCCGGGAAAAGCAACAATATTATTTTATGTGGATTATTAAAAAAAATAAATATAATGAACAGATTTAACTTATTTTCAATTGATTCCTCCATAAATCCTTTTTGCACATAGGTTTACTAACCGTATAAATTCCACACATCAAATGACTATCGTTTAAATGATTTTTGGTGGCATGTGTCTTTTTGAAAATTATATTTGATTAGCCCTATTGGCGGCAGCGACACAATCATTACCTCTTATCTGAAATTACTTACACTCATGGCTTCCACCTACACTGACAGTCGAGGATGACCTCTAAATTAATGAGGGGGATGCTCGACACACTTCCCGACTATCCGTAATGATTGCAATTAATACAAAACCCACGTCTTTATACAATTGCCATCACTGATATTTTCCATTTCTGGCATCTGTTTTTCCAAAGCTGGTCTAACCAAATTCGTAAACATGAATGATAGTTGTTCTTTCTTCTCACATAAATATGGATGGAAAAAGTGTGCACAGAGAGGCGAAATTACTCCGGGTTACAGAATAGGCGAGAGAAATCCTACATCGCCTAGGGTGGACCGAATACTTCAATCGTTTGCAAGGGGATGACACAAATATCACACTAGAGTTCTTTCAAAACCTGCAAGGAGAAATCTCTACGGTGTAGGGTATATGAATACCAATTACCTCGGAAATCATAGCAGAGGTCTCATGCCTCTCTAACACAGGTAGTCAATGGACAGGGAAATACACAAAGCTGAAAGATGTTGTGGAATCCTTCATAGAACCTAGAGAGGAATTGGACAAAAAAGGAAAGGGACTAAATCCTAACACCCTCAGTGAAACATGGAAGGAACTGGCAGGGATAGTTCAGCTCTACATCACCTGCAATGGACGGTACGACGTAATTCGTCCACTCCATCTTAAATTGTTGGCATCTTTGAAGCAACGATTAGTAATTAGCCTCCCTTTCTTCTTAGATACTGTATTACATGAAGTCGCTCTAAGGACACAAAAGTCCAAAGATCCTGTTACTGTTATTAGCCATCACAAGCTAGTTAAATTGATAGTGGATAAAGCACTAAGTCAAACTCAGTTGACTTGGGAAACTTTGATTGAGGGAAATAGACCTCCACAATTGGAGCAGGCGACCATCACCTAAAGGGGAATTCCACCACCTCAAATTGAGGTTGAACCAGAACCTTCCCAAATCAGTGAGGGAAATAATTCACCACCTCAGATTGAAGTTGAACCAGAACCTGCTCAAACCATTGAGGGCAATATTTGACCACCTCAGACTGAAATTGAAGCAGAACCTGCTCAAATCATTGAGGCCAGCAGACCTCCACAACTGGAGCAGGTGACTACCACCCAAAGAGAAACTCCAGTGCCCCAAACTGAAGTTGAAGTAGACTCTGCTCAAATTACTGAGGCCCATACCTCACAAACATAGGTAGTAACAAAATGAAAGAAGAGAATGATGGTTGTTCTTAGATCCCCCCCTAGGACAAGGAAGAGAAGCAAACAAATCGGGGAAATAACTGAAGCAGTTCAGGATGCAACAGAGCACCCTGAAGAACCTTAGAATGTCATGGAACAACCTTTACAGAAAAATATTCAAGACATTGACCAAACAGGGAAAACAACACAAAAAGATAATCAGGGAGACACCCAACCTACATTAAAGCACATAGAAAAACACTTTTTTAAGAGTTATGAGATAGAAATGGCTCAGGTTCTAGGGAACTTAGGAACCTCAACTAACAGAGATGACACAACACAGGAGGAATTTATTTTTGAAGAAAGAAACCCCCTTGAATATACAAAGCACTTGGAAGAAACAGAGGGACAACCATCTACTGAACGAAATGAAGAAGACCTCGAGATCCCCCATAGACAAAGATCAAAAGAAGCCATGGTTTTAGGAGACCCGGTGAACCAACTTTTCCTCCCCATACTATAACTGGTTTACATGAAAGACTCTTGCTTGCATGAGGACATGCAAGAAGGTAATATGGGGGGTATGTTGGGTTATGAAAAAGGTACAAATATCTTCCTTTTGTCCACAGTTTATGATATCATTCTGAGTGACTCTTCAATTAATTAGGAATAAATAGGAAAGAACATGATTAATATGTCTCTTAGAGTTGTTATTTAGGTTTTATTAAATATATTCTAAATTACGATTGGAATGGTTTGATTTTGTTACAGAATTGGACAAATAACTGTCAAAGATAACTAAAGAGATTTTGGCTATGTGCAAGCCATTGGAGATTGAATACTTTTTAGGCGCAAAGAAGTTTGAAGATAATACATTTTCTATATTGTAATTTTATAATAGTAAATAAATACTGAGGATCTTTCAATCCTCAGGATAGCTTGATTCATCCAAACTATTGTAATATATAAGAGTGTAATAGATCCAAAAAAACAGAGAAGAAAAACCACATTTTAAGTATTCAGATTCAGAATTTCCCTGTGCAAGTAGTTGTTGTAAATGTTTAACCAGTTATGGAATCAATGAAAGTTTTGAGTGTTTTTATCATCCTTGCATTCTGAGTTTCTCGTAACAGTACTTCTGAAGACCAAGGGCCCAGTCTGAAGAAGCTACTATCTCGTTATGTAATTATATCAGTTCAGAGTTTGATTTCTATTTCGTGATTCAGATCTCTTTTAACTGCATGAGCGTATCAATGAATAGATGATTGTTTGCAGAAGACAGGCATTTCCTTAAGAAATCATGATTTATGTTATGATTTCCATTTCTGAAGATTGTTGCTTGACAGTTCCTCACATTTTCATCTTCACTATTCCTTTGCTTTAGATTTACAATTGTTGTTCCTTTCATTTCAAGTTACATTAGTTGTTCGTTTTAGTTAAGATTACGATAGTTGTTCCTTTTCATTAAAGTTACATTATTTGTCCCTTTTGATTATAATACAATTGTTATTTCTTTCCATAGAATAATTCACTATGTCCTTTCCAGTAATTAGAATTCATGATTGATAGATTAAATCTGCAAGTCCTTTCTTAGATTCAATTACTGCTTTATAGTTAAGTGAATTCAATTAGATTAATTAGTTCCTTTCATTTTATAGCATCTTAGTGATCATACTTCAATTTCAGCTAACTCTTAGAATCTTTGGTGAACGTTTGAGGAACTTGATTGTTGATGAACTCAGATCTGGTTTAGCTACACGATTTTAGGCTACCTACATAAATTTGCCGATATTCTTGAGATAAAAGATGAATCCCTGGGTTGATAAATTAATGTTAAACTAAGGTTGTTTTAGGACATCTTTAGAGCCCAACACATGGCAGGCATACATTGGTCCATGTGGCTGCTCGCGTGACACCACTGTTAGAGCTAGGTGGAATTTTACTAAACCAGGTGTCTTCCAGTCGACTTGAATCATCTCATAGTGCTCGCGTGGTAGGTAATGAATGTGAAAATATACCTTTTCCCAATTAGACCACGTAGAAATCCATGTGGATGTTAGGATTCCCATGTATAGGTCGCGTCACCCTCCTTTCCTGTCAAGACATCTCTAATTAGACATTGAGTTGTTCTGTGGGTGAGGGGTTTCCAATATTACCTCATCAATATTGCATCCGCAAGTGAGTGGCTTTTGTTGGGTCCTTAATGATGTGAAACCAATGCAACATGGCCACATCGCAAAGGCTAAACTGTGTTCGCATCCCCAACTCTCGTTAAAGGAAGGGTAGGTTTTCGAGTTGATATGCATCCCTGACCGTTGATTTTGGTAGTTGGTAGCACCACAATCTCAAATGTCGAACTCATTCACTTCGGTGGAAGGTGTTGGAAAATTTTGTTTATCCCTCGGTATTGGCCTTTGGTTTCTAACACAATCCCTTGTGCTGGTCCATTATCCCCTTTATGTGCATTTAAAACCTTTTGAAGCCCATGTTATACATCTTTTGGCTTATTTATCCCTTTTCTTCAAATCTATCACTATTTAGGTGATGTTTTCCTTCTCTTGTAGGTAAGAAACAATTCCCCTTTAATCAATGGAAGCATGAAAAGGGGGGAAAATTATCCCTTAGGACATATTTCCCAAATATGTTTTACCCTATACTAACACTACTCATAGTTAGATCTTGGAGTGTGGTTTAATCCTATAGGGGCTACATAAACTGTTTTGGTAATGGCTACTGAGCCCCCCCAAATTGTGGGTTCCTCCATCCTTGTTTCCAAGGATGGTTTTGGGATGATGATGGCATCCATTATGGATTAGGTGGATACCATTGCTGAGAAGGATAATACATTGAAGAGTTATTCCAATAAGAATTATAATACTGATATTGGTCACGAGTCATACCTTGAGGTCAAGGCTTCCGTAGTCACCTCTATGTGATGAGAAATAATTGGTCAACCTCTCCACTTGCATTTTGATAAACTACTTTTAGACCAAGTAGAGAGGGGAAACTTCTGGTGGTGTGATCTTGTTCACAAATTCCACAAACTTCAATTTATCTCAGAGGACACTTCTTAAGTGGGTTCCTTTTTCTACACTTTGGGAAAAATATAGCCAAAGTTTCTTCTTCCTCCTCCTGCTTCTTCTTCAAATGTAATGTTTCTAGTTGAGAACTTATGAAATTGAGTATATCGGTTTTGAAATTCTCTTGCAGAT
>ML787105.1:113631-141217 GCA_009831015.1 Picea engelmannii
ATTTCCTTACTGCAACACTAAGTACTTTTGGAATTGAGCATACACAGTGCGCGGCTATCTTTGAAACAAAAGACTTCCCTGGGTTGATAATTTATGTTTCACTTGGTTGTTTGAAATTAATTAAGCAATTATAGTGACCAACAGTTACTAGATGGACCATTACACATATCATTGTCCACTCATCATTAAGGGATGCACATGCTGGAGGGCTTCCATCCCACCCATTCCACCAAGTGTGCCAACCCCGATGAACCCGACAGTGAACGATCACCATCCAAGTATTCATATCATACCTCCCCCATGACTCATCCCCCATACGGTGACCCCTCTTTCCATTTTACCACAATGCATGGACTTCTGCCCAAACCCCCCCAACTCTCCTGTAACACTAGTTTAAAAGATTCCCCCTCCTCCATACCATGGTACACCCAGTTCATATATTGATATTTGGTTCATGACATCTACCAACAGTCCCTATTGTTCTCTCGTAGGTCCATCTACCTCAGGGACAAATCATGATATCCAACCTTCACAAACTCCCCCCATGATTCTCGACACATCACACTCCTCGGTTACAGACTCCCTATACTCCATCACCTTTTAGTCTGATGAAGAGATTTTAGATAAAGTTCTATTCACAATGAATTACCCTTGGGATTCTTTTCATCATCGATCCTTTTTTCTGGTGTACAAGGCCTTTCAACCACAAACAGATGCCCATGTCTATACCATCGAAGTGAAATATTTCATCCCTTCTGGCCATGTAGATTAGTTTAAGAATCCAATACCTACCCCCGACATGTTTGAATAAGGTAACATGGCCAATATCTCACCCACCATCAAGATCAACATTTATGTCAAACCCAATATCATGGAAGAAATCACCCTAGGGGAAGCTTTCTCGTGAGAGTAAATTGTATCATACAAATCCCTCTTCCAGGACTATTGGGACGTATTTTCCTGGCCATACACTGAAATGTCATGGTTATACCCAACCATTGTTGAACATCACATTGACACTTCGACTAACATTTCCCCCTTTCGCCAAAAGAAATTCCCCCTCCACCCCTCCAAAGCCATGGAAATCAAAGCCGACATCAAAAAAATATGTAAAACTGGCTTCATATACCCCATTGCATACACATCCTGGGTTTCCAATTTGGTCTCTATCAATAAAAAATAGAGCACCATTCGAGTTTGCACAAACTTCTGTGACCTCAACCAAGCTTGTCCAAAAGACAACTTCCCTACCCCCTTTATCGATCAAGTCATTGATTCCTGCACTAGTCATGAAGTCCTCTCCCTCATGGAAGGATTCTCTGGCTACAACCAAATCCAAATCTACCATGCGAATCAATACAAAACTGCATTCACAACCCCGTGATTCACCTTTTCCTATCGCATCATTCCCTTCGGACTTAAAATATTCGGGGCCACTCTCCAACACGCAATGACATACGCCTTCCACAATCTCTCTCACATCATCCTAGCCTACTTGGGAAACCTCACCGCTCGATCCAAGAAATGTTCCCAACACATAGAAGATCTACGAATCATGTTTGAATGATTTCAAATTTACAACATATGGAACAACCCACTTAAATGTCTCTTTTGTGTCACTGCATGCCACATGTTGAGATTCATAGTATCCTAGCAGGGCATCATCATAAACCCCCTTAAATTTCAGGTAATCAATGAGATCCCCCCTCCCAAGAACTTGTGCTAGTTGTGAATCCTCCAAGGCAAAGCAAACTTCTTATGACATTTTGTCCCTGACTATTCCATTCGCACCCATGTATTCCTATGATTACATCGCCTTGACATCCCGTTTCATTGGGACCATCATTCCCAAGCCACCTTCGATTCACTCAAGGAGGCACTTAGTAAAGCCCCCTTGGTCAGTCCCCCAGACTATGATAGGGATTACATACTCTATCTATCATCCTCTGACATTTTGGTTGTTAGAGTACTCATTCAGGTTGATGATGACCAATGAGAACATGTTATATACTACATTAGCAAGAACATCTCTGCGCCACCTCTCAAGTACAATCATGAGGAGAAGCTATCCCTCGCAGTCGTTGTGACATTTCAAAAGTTGTGCCATTATATATTTCTTCGTACTACCACCAAATTAGTCATAGATTCTAACCCCGCGCATTACCTCTTGAGTATTCGCCAGATCAATGGAAAATTTGCTCGCTAGATCATCATTCTCCAAGAATACGACCTAGCGTTTACCACCCCAAAGAGAAAGAAATCCCTTGTCCTCATGAACTCCTCGTAGAATTTTCATCTGAATCTTCAGACCCCCCGCTCAATTAGGATTTACCTGATGAGCATTTATTTCTCATATCATCAATAGACCCATGGTATGGCAATATTTTGGTTTATCTCCGAACCTAAAAATTTTGTCCCCACCTATCTCAGGATGACCGCCGTCATACCTGACACCAAGCCTCACAATACCTCCTCATAGGATATTTCCTCTACCATAGAGGCATTGAAATTCTTCTTTGACATTGCCTCACCATGGAAGAGGTTGAGATAGTTCTAAATGATTGCCACAATGGGGCATGTGACGGTCAGTTATCTAGCATGTCCATTGCTCAAAAGATCAATAAGGTGGGCTAAATTTGGCCCACATTGTTTCATTACTATATACACACAGTTAAATGATGTAACAAATCTCAGTTATACATGCATAAGACTCAGACACTACCTACCCTCTTGTACCCCGTAATCACGACTGACCCCCTTTTGTAAATGGGGCATCAATTTCATGACATGCAACCCTCCATCCAACATTGGACACAAGTACATCATAGTCGTCGTTGACTACTTTACTAATTGTGATGAATAAATTCCCACGTTCAACAATACGAACGACACAATGACACGTTTTTTCTTCAACGATGTCATCTCTCTCTTCGGGGTCCCCCTACAACTAGTCTCTGACCACGGAAAGCACTTTGAGAATGAAGTCTTCATGGAGCTATCATCAAAATTAGGATTCACCCATGAGTTCTCCTCACCCTATTACTCACAATCCAATGGGCAAGTCGAGGCCCTCAGCAAGGTTCTCAAAACTATTCTTCAATGCATAGTTCACAAATACAAGACCAATTGGCATCATATGCTTTTCCCAACTTTATGGGCATATCCGATAGCTGTCAAAAAATCCACCGGTTTCAAACCCTTCCATTTATTCCAGGACATTGGATTTGTACTTGTTATAACCCTAATTTGCACCATACATGCTTACCTGGCATCAAGCCATCTCAGATTCCTTCTTTTCCAAAGCACTGCTGAACAACTCTTCTTAAAAACACTTTTTATAAAGGCCGATGTGCCCTGCTCTATTACTGCATGCGTGTACATGCTTGCTGACCCAAAAAAACCCACGTGTACCTACAAAAGCACGAAAAAAGGAAAGTTACCGATGGAACACACAGCTTTGGGTGAGTTAACTAAACCTTCTGGCCATGCATGGACGAGAGTTTGTCCAAATACCTAGCTTCTTATAGCCTATAAAAGAAGGGTTAGGGGTCCCATTTGGAGGAGGAGAATCATAGTAAAGAAACTATACCTGATTGTGCATTCCCTTTGTCCCAACCCTCTAGCCATCCTTGTGCAAAGAGAAAGATAGAGAAAAGAATTTGGAGGACAATTGAGGAGGAGCCCAGGACTAGGTTCATGGAGCAGCGGTCGGCTTCATCATTGTAATTTCATTTGTTGAAGTTAATAATAAAGAAATACTTTTTCCGCCCCACCATATGAGGTTTTCATGGTTTATTTCATACTTGTTTATTGAATCTCTAACCCATTAATCTATATATCAAATGCATGTGGAGTTTGTTGTTTGTTTTTTGTGAATGCAGGTCATCCTTGGGAGGAGAGCTGCAATCAAAAAGAGATCAAGTGTGAGGAAGGATCTACATCAAACGCCTGAAATAAGGTATGCTCACTTGATCTTCTTAACTATGTATTTGCTTAAGAATAATGGGGATTAGGTCTGGGACGACGGTAGAAAGTAGAAATCTTTAGGTCTTTTCTGCATGCATAATTAAATCATAAGTGCTAGTCTGTAGAGGGATTTACCACTCACAACAGAATTGGTGACCATACTGGAGAGATCTCTAGGATTCCTGGGAATATTTTATGGTATTTTTAAGAATTGGTTTCATTTTTCCTGTTTTTAAAGTTTCTGCAAAACTCTGAGCTAACAGAGATTCTGGTCCTCCATACTAGTTATCTCTATTTCTTTGCTTGACTGTATTTTTTTTCTGAGACCCATAGAGGTACACGTGGCCTATATAAGGTCTGCATGCATGTACCTGCGCTCTGCATTCTCACAGCCCATGTGTACATGCTAGCTGAGGAGGTGACAGTCGCGTGTATGATTGCAGAAAATTTCTTTTAAAGAGGCAGTCATCCTCTTCCCTGTCAGAATTAGTCCTTCTCAGGGGTTTTCTGGAACTCTTTCTATTATTTGTTGTTTGCAGTCTGTAGCTTAGGTTTCACCTCGGATTGGTTTGTTCTATGAAGTTTTACTTGAATTGTTTTCTTTTTCTGTTAAAGTAAGTCTTTGAGTCTTCAAGAGATTCTGGTTCTCAGTACCAGTAGTCTCTGCCTGGGTTAGCTTGATTGGATTTTTATTTGTCTCAGAGTTTCAGATATACATGCAGCCTGTATAAAGCTAGCATGCGTGTACACGCACTCTAAGTTTACACAGCTCGCATGCACACGCTTTCTGTGGAACTGTCAACAGTGTTCCTGTGGAGAGAATTTTTGTTGAAGGTAAGGTAGTCATCCTTTATTTTGACAAGAATTATACCTCTCAGGTTTGGGTCTCTGTCATAGTGGTTAGTAACTTAGGTTTGATCACAACAATAGCTTTCTTTTTTCGTTTAGAAGTTTTCCTCAATTTTTTTCTTTTTATAGGGTTTTTAGACAAGTGTGAGAGTCCAATTTTAATTTGCTTGTGTGTGATTTTTTAAAGTGACTCTTTATGATCTGCACTTAGGCCAGAAAGTTTTATTGGTTTTGACTTGTTGATATTTTTCCTTTTTGCTTTGTGAGCATTCAAATAAATAAAAAAAATGTTTATTTCTTTGTTGGTTAAAAAGTGTTGTTTTGCATTAGTAACCAGGGAAAAGTCTTTTCTTTCATAAGTTCTTGATGATTTACTTAGATCATAAGTAGCTCATAGTCGAGTGAAATCCTACTTTGAGTTTGTTGTTCAAAGATCTTAGAAAAAAATTTAAGTTTGAAAAGTTGTTTAAGAGTTAAGTGAAGTAAAGGTTTTTGTTTCCATCTTTCTGTTTATTTTTCTTTCATCTTTCAAACATCACTAGTTTCAATATCATAACCTTTGACTTAATACAAGCCATACAAATTAACTCTAAATCTAAAATTCATTAGACTTTTTATGTTTGTAGGGTCAACCAACTAGTTTAGGGTTAGGGCCTTGAATTAGGTTGGAGAGGAAACTCTTCAAGGCCATTAAAATCAAACATTGGAGTCTGAGTTAGGGAGTGTCAAAGTCCAGTATCATGAAATTTATCCGGGACCCCCCTCTAACATAGGGGATAAATACGAGTTCATGTGCGGGAAGGTAGCGGAGATAACCCCTCCAAAGCTGGACCAATTGTAGTGGAGAACACATATAGAGGGCTTGTCTTGGGATTCCATCGATTGCATTTGCCACGGAGCTTCGTGGGTCTCAAATCCGTTCGAGGTCCTCAGTTGTTTTCTAGACCACTTTCTTTCAATACCCTTGACAGGTTTCGAGCTCGATACCCTGCTCACTGTGGTCTACCCGACTTTCGAATGTACCTGCCTAGTGACTGTTCGCGCGTTGGAAACCCAGTTGCCTATATTTTTAGGGACATACATAGGTGACTGCGGGGCTATACCGTGGTACCTAGGATAGACATCAAGCCACGCTTTGCAGAGTATACCCAGAGGGTGCTTCCATGTTCGAGTTGCACTTGCATTGGTAAGTTGCTCTAGTGCTGGTTGTTGTAACTGTTCTTCCAATTAGTTTAGTGTTTGCTTGTTTTATCTTGTAGGGAATTTTTTAGTGTGTGTTTTTTTTTGAATGAATAGACAGCCCTAGAGTTTCTTTGATCTTTTCACACAGTGTAGGATCACGAGCTCCACTAGTCATGAATGCTTTTGGTCCTATCACCGGTTACACTAGAGCCACCCCCGCCACCACTAAGGTGAAAGCTAGACCAACAAGGGTCTTTTGAAGCGACCGGGTCACAAAAAATTGTACCCAACCAACATCCGGAGGAAACAACCATTTTAGAATTTGGAGAAAAATCTCTTGCTCCACCTGAAACTCCAACCATTAATCTTTTATCACCCATCATTGTACCGATTCACCCTTACAAGTGCCAGACAGTGTCGCATGTAGCAATGGAAACAAATGCTATCACTCCCTGTGGGAATTCTTCAATTCACACTATGGTTGTCACCACAGGAGAGTTTCCACCTCCTAACCCACCATCACTAGTCTGAGCCACCATGGTCTCGATTGCCTCTACCTCACACAGTGGTCTGATACCGTCTATGGTGGTAGCCACAACCCCTTTTGCACCAAGTGCGACAGGCCCTCCGTTCTCATACAGGATGCCTAGCTCACGTACAAGTCCTGTACTTTCCTACTCCACTTTAAAGACTTTAGGTATGGGGCAAGGAGCTCTAATGCTTCTTTGTAAGGCCACATGGGGGGAACTTCATGATGCAGGAGCATCGCCAACAACAAGCAAGCGTGGGAAAAACACACACATTTTGACACATGATGAATTGTTTGAAATGTTTTGTAGTTTGATACACTAAACATAAGTGAAATAGTTAAGAAAGGGTGTACTTTAAAATTGTAAACAAATCTTGAGAGATCTTCTCTCATCTATAGTAGATAGAGGCATTTATTTGTAGTTAATGTAAGTAGGTAGATTTAAATTTCTAGATTAGACAATTTTAGGAGCTAGAGGGAAAATGACTATAGAAACCCTCCCTTATATCATTGTAATAATAATGGAAGAAGATCATAGAGCATAGAAGAGTAGCAGAGCGTTGCGTAGAAGAATCCATGTACAAAAGTCTGAATTTAATATATGAAGCTTTGATTCCAGACTCATGGTATTATAATGCCTTCTGTGTGCATATGCTCAATGTCATGCTTATAGTTGTTTTACTCTTTCTATTATACTTTTGCTGTGATGTTGTGTATGTATGATCTCTTGTTAAATGTCTAAAATATGAGAGAGGGAGAGTAAGGAATGAGTTTCAATTGTTTCTCTATCTGAGCAAGAGTTCCTGCAAGGAGTTCAGTGGAGTGTTTGCAAGGAGTGCGTTGACGGGTTCAGAGTCCAAATCTCTGAAAGCTCAGAAGAGATACAATTATTCTCATTCTCACAGAAGTGCAAGTTAAGCACAGGAGCCATGCAAGGTGTGTGCAGGCTGATAAAGACCTCAGAAATTGTATCTAAGGCAGAGTGGTTGAAAGACTGTTGTCGCAAGGAGTTGCAAAGAGTCAACCAGTTCAAATACTTGGGAGTATTTGAAGAAGTGCCAGAAGGAGTGCGTGCCGAAGGTATCCCTGGAGTACTTGAGGATTTTTCAATCAAGCTCAGGAGGGACAAGTTCTTCAAAGTTTTCAAAGAGAAGCTTAAGAAATCTAGTGCCTTGAAGTGTTGAAAGGAGGCGTAGCAAAGTTGTTTTGCAGGTGGACAACTTCCGTGAAGGAATACCTTGTTCATTTCACAGGAGTTGTCAAGGAGGCATTGGACGGTCGAAATTCTCCGAGGGGAATTCGCGAAGTTCTGAGAGCCGTCAGATCGTGTAGAGGAGTAGGGGAGTTACGATAAGCCTATTTTTAGGTTTAAGTTCAAGGGAAATAGATCCATAGGATCCAATCCATTAAGGGTTGTTGGATCACTCGCGAACTCTCATTTCATGGATTCGTGAGTTGAAGGGTCAAAAACCTTGCGCCAAGATTCGCGAGATCGCGAAAGGTGAAGTCTCATCAAGGAGAGAAGTTATGTTGTGGGACCCTCATTTATAACGCATCAGAATTCAACACCTCGAAAATTTGGAGGATAGGGGGTCGAGACTTTTGTCTCAAAAGTCCCGAAGTCGCAAGTTGCGATAAGGAGTATCAAGGAGTTCGAGATCTTGGCACTTCATGTGTCAGGATACAAATGAGGCAGCGTTTTGGGGGATCGAAGTCATGAAGTGCCGAATCTAGGCACGAGGGACACATGCCAGAACCACAAGGTGGGCCCATGTGATAGACGGGTAGACACGCATCGCCTAGTGGAAGGAGTCGATATTCCGTTGACTTCTCGCATCTCGGTAACTCGCGAGATAAGAGCACGGGAGCTTGATGTTGAAACTTGTGAAGGGGCAAGTAGCAAGAGGCGCTAGCGTTAAGCCTAGCTGGTGGTAACACATGGAGGGCGCTGACAAGGGAAGGAGCTATACCCATATCGACATTTTAGGTATCGTGAATTTGGAAAGGAGGAGTCGAGAGTTTTAACTCATGAACTCGCGAGATTACGAGTTGCGACAGGCGCCTTTAGAATTGGGCCTTGGTTATAGCGCTATGGTCACTTAGAGGAGGTGGAGCTTGCGCCTAGTGCTATTCACCTAGGGGAGCTTCTTGAAGGACCTGTGGACCGATAATTTGTGATTCCAGTAGGGAATCAAAAGAGCCGATCTAGCTCAAAGGAGATAAAGAACGATCCTGTGAGCGGACGTCGACCCGAGGGTTGATAGAGCGTCTGCGTCATTTCTGGTATCAGAGCCCAGAAATATTTCTTTACTTTCTGTAGCAAGGAAAAGAAATATTTACCATGCCATCGAGAAGAAGAGATAGGCAAACACCTGATCCACCACAGAAGAGGGAAATGCCAGGAGAAAGGGGTAGGCAGGTGCCAAATCCAGCCATGGAAAGAGAGATACATAACATACGTGCCAGACTCATGGATGTGGAAATAAAACAGAGGCACACAGTCAGTGTTGGAGATGTCAGTGAATCTGAAAGTGAAGATGAGGCTAAAAATGAAGGAGAAGAAGTTGTAGCAGAGGATGCAGCAAATGAACGCCTACTCAAAGCTACTGCAAGAATGGGTGCTAGAGAAAAAATGGACATTCCAATATATGAAGGAAACCTGGATGTTGAAGAGATTCTAGACTGGATTAGAGCTCTGGACACATATTTTGACTATGAAGATGTCGAGGAAGACAAGAAGGTCAAACATGCTGTCACAAGATTAAAAGGACATGAAACATTGTGGTGGGATGAACTACAAGCTGACAGACGCTGCAAGGAAAAGAAGAAAATCAGGAGTTGGGATAGAATAGTCACGAAGATGAAGGCAAAATTCATACCCAAGGATTACCAAATTACTCTGTTTCAAAGAATGTAGAATTTGAGACAGAAGTTGATGTCAGTGAAGGAGTACACTGAAGAGTTATACAAGGTAAACATCAAGGCAGGTCATCGTGAAAGTGATGATGAAAAAGTTGCCAGGTATATGAATGGTCTGAGATATGACATTCAGGATGAGATGAGCATGATGATCATTCAGACCATCGAAGATGCTTATCAGATGGCTCTGAAAGCTGAAGAGAAGCTGAGATGAAAGCAAAGTCAAAGAGGCCAAGGCAAAAGTTAGCCCAGAGGCAAAACAATTGTCCAAGATAGGAATCAGAAGCCTAAGGAAGAGTGGAAGAATCCTCAACCTCAACCTGAGAGAGGTGGAATCTCACAGAGAGGACAGTATGCTGATAACAACGCTTTTCCTCACACTAGAGGAAGAGGAAGAGGTAGAGATGGAGTGATAAATTGCTTCACATGTGGAAATAATGGACACAAATCTTATGAATGTCTAGATAAGAAGAAAGAAGGTGGTGAGACTTACATTGCCGAAGCACAGAGACAAAATTTTGAGGTAGAAGATGCTGAAGGCAGAAGATCACTGGTGATGAGGAAGGTTCTCTTAATGCCAGAAACGGAGGCAGAGAATCCAGTGCAAAGGAATGGTCTTTTCCGGACTACTTGCAATACCAAAGACAGGGTACATAAGGTCATCATGGATAGTGGTAGCACAGACAATTTCGTTTATACAGAGATGGTAGAAAAGCTGGAGCTAGAGACTATTGAACATCCAAGTCCATACAAAGTTTCATGGCTACGAAAAGGACATTAGGTAAATGTCACTAAACAATGTTTAGTTGAATTCAAAATAGGAGGATATAACGATAAGATATTGTGTGATGTCATTCCCATGGATGTTTGTCATCTATTGCTGGGTAGACCATGGCAATATGACAGGAATGTGATTCATGATGGGAGAAAGAACACATACACCTTAGAGAAGAATGGCAGAACTCACATGTTGTTGCCGATTAAGGACAAAGGGGTGAAACCTGAAGTAAGCAACACTGTACTTCTCATGAGTGGGAAGGAACTTCTTAAGGAGGTTAATAAGAAGGAAGATCCACAATTCATCATGGTCAGGAAACCTAGAATTGTTTTGACCAACACAAGAGTGGATGATCTACCAGAGGAAATCCAGAAGCTACTGGAGGAATTTGTTGATATAGTCATGGACAAACTACCTCATTCGTTGCCACCAATTAGAAGTATAAGTCATCACATTGATCTTATACCGGGAGCTAGTTTACCAAACAAAGCAGCATACAGATTGATGCCGCAGGAGACTGAAGAGGTCAAGAGACAAGTTCAGGATTTGATGGACAAAGGATTGGTTAGAGAGAGCTTGAGTCCATGTGTTGTTCCGAAAATGCTCAGTCCAAAGAAAGATGGAGGCTGGAGGATGTGTACAGACTCAAGAGCCATTAACAAGATAACCATCAAGTATAGATTTCCATTACCAAGAATGGATGATTTGATGGATTGCTTGAGTGGGGAAAGATTCTTTTCAAAGATTGATTTGAAAAGTGGTTATCATCAAATTCGTATGAGAGAAGGAGATGAATGGAAGACAACCTTCAAGACTAATGAAGGATTGCATGAATGGCTTGTTATTCCATTTGGCTTAACAAATGCACAAAGTAACTTCATGGGATTAATGAATGAAGTCTTGAAGGATTTCATCGGACAATTTGTCATTGTGTATCTTGATGACATACTGATTTTCAGTAAAACAGAAGCAGAGCATCTGAAACATTTGACTACAGTGATGAAGAGGTTACATCAAGATAAGTTGCTAATAAATATGAAGAAATCCTCATTCATGAAGACCGAGCTCATTTATTTGGGGTTTGTTATTTCTGCAGATAAGTTGAAGATGGATCCAGATAAAGTGGAGGTGATTAAGAATTGGCCATCACCAAAGAGTATCTTTGAAGTTCGAAGATTTCACGGATTGGCTAGTTTCTACAGGAAGTTCATTAGAAATTTCAGTGGAATTAGTGCACCAATGACGGACACAGTGAAGAAGAGACACAAGTCTTTTCACTGGATGGAAGAAGCAGAGAAAAGCTTCAATTTGTTGAAGAAGAAGATTACAGAACAACCAATTTTGGTGTTGCCTAATTTCAAGAGGACATTTCAGGTAAAATGTGATGCAAGTGGATTTGCAATAGGGGCAGTCTTGAGTCAAGAAGATAGGCCTATCACATAATTTAGCGAGAAGATGAATGAAGCCAAAACAAGTACTCTACATATGATAAAAAATTCTATGCAATTATCCAGGCATTGAAGAAATGGAGACACTACTTAATTCCTAAGGAGTTTGTCTTATACAGTGACAATCATGCTTTGAAATTTGTGACTCAATAGGAGAAGTTGAATCAAAGACATGTTAAATGGGTTGAATACATGCAGAACTTTACTTTTGTAACTAAGCATATTTCTGGAACTGCTAACAAAGTTGTTGATGCTTTGAGCAGGAAGTGTTTGCTATTGTAGGAGTTCAGAGTCAAAACTTCGGGTTTTGATAACCTCAAGGAAATGTACACAGATGATCTAGATTTTAAGGAGGTGTATGAAGTAGTTGAGAATCCAATTCTCAGGGACATAAGTCAATGGACATAATACATGATCCAGGAAGGATTATTGTTTAAGGGTAATCAACTTTGTATTCCAAAATGCTCCATGAGGGATAATTTTCTGAAGGAGAAACACAGTGGAGGATTGGCTGGGCATTTCAGTCATGACAAGACGTTCTCAAAGTTAAATGAGTCATATTTTTGGCCAGGAATGAGAGAAGACGTCAAAAGATTTGTGGACAGATGTAGGATTGGGATAGAGTAAGCATGGACTTCATATTGGGGCTGCCGAGACAACAAAGAGGGTTCAACTCGATCTTTGTAGTGGTGGATAGATTTTCTAAGATGGCACACTTCATACCGTTTCAAAAAACCAGTGACACAACTCACATTGTGAATCTGTTTTTCAAAGAAGTTGTTAGACTTCACGGCTTACCAAGGAGCATAGTTTCGGATCGAGACACCAAGTTTGTGGGACACTTCTGGAGAACCTTATGGAAAAAGCTGGGAACAAAATTGTCATTCAATTCAACTTATCATCCTTAGACAGATGGACAAACAAAAGTCGTGAACAAAACTTTGGGAGACTTGCTGAGGAGTTTGGTGACAGAACACCACAGTCAGTGGGACAATATTCTACCATAGGCGGAATTTGCATATAATGATTCAATAAACAGAAGCATGGGGCAAAGTCCATTTCAAATTGTTTATGGCATGCAGCCAAGAGGAGTTTCTGAATTGAGATATTCAGAATAGACTACGACTAGAAGTGCTAGTGCAGAGGATTTCACAGAAGCAATGAAGGAACTTCACAACCAAGTGAAGGAGCGATTGCAGAATTCGAGCTAGGGGTATAAGCGAAGAGAAGATCAACACAGGAGAGAAATTCAGTTTGAAGTTGGTGACTTGATCCTTGCACACTTGAGAAAGGAAAGGTTCCCAAGGGGGACATATAATAAACTGAAAACGAAGAAAATTGGACCGTGCAAGATCATAAGGAAATTTGGGGCAAATGCATATGAGATTGAATTACCGGACGACATTGGAATTTCACCAATATTCAATGTCTTAGATTTGTACCCTTATAAGGATGAAGAAGTGGGAGAAGACAGTGAACAACCAGAATTTTCGTGGACTAAACAAATGCCTCTAGCTGAAAAGCCACAGATGGAGAGAATACTAGACAAGAGAGTCAGTAAGAGGACTAGGAGAAAATAATATTTTAAATACTTGATCAAGTGGAAGGGACATCCAATTGAAAATGCCTAATAGGAGAATGAAATAGAGATTCAAAAGCATGGGCAGACCAAGTGAGAGCTCATGGATAGGAGCCCATGAAAATTTTCAAGCAAGGGAGTATGATGCAGGAGCATCGCCAACAACAAGCGAATGTGGGACAAACGCAAACGCATTTTGACACATGATGAATTGTTTGAAATGTTTTGCAGTTTGATACACCAAACATAAGTGAAATAGTTAATAAAGGGTGTACTTTCAAATTGTAAACAGATCTTGAGTGATCCGCTCTCATCTGTAGTAGATAGAGGCATTTATTTGCAGTTAATGTAAGTAGGTAGATTTAAATTTCTAGATTAGATAGTTTTAGGAGCTGGAGGGAAAACAACTATAGACACCCTCCCTTGTATCATTGTAATAATAATGGAAGAAGATCATAGAGCATAGAAGAGTAGTAGAGAGTTGCGTAGAAGAATCCATGTACAAAAGTCTGAATTTAATATATGAAGCTTTGATTCCAGACTCATGGTATTATAACGCCTTCTGTGTGCATATGCTCAATGTCATGCTTATAGTTGTTTTACTCTTTCTATTGTACATTTGTTGTGATGCTGTGTATGTATAATTTCTTGTTAAATGTCTGAAATCTAAGAGAGGGAGAGTAAGGAATTAGTTTCAATTGTTTCTCTATCTGAGCAAGAGTTCCTGCAAGGAGTGCAGTGGAGTGTCCGCAAGGAGTATGTTGACAGGTTCAAAGTCCAAATCTCTAAAAGCTTAGGAGAGATACAATTATTCTCATTCTCACAGAAGTGCAAGTTAAGCACGGGAGCCATGCAAGGTGTGCGCAGGCTGATAAAGACCTCGGAACTTGTATCTAAGGTGGAGTGGTTGAAAGACTGTTGTTGCAAGGAGTTGCACAGAGTCAACCAGTTGAAATACTTAGGAGTATTTGAAGAAGTGCCGCAAGGAGTGCGTGCAGAAGGTATCCCCAAAGTACTTGAGGAATTTTCAATCAAGCTCAGGAGGGATAGGGTCTTCAAAGTTGTCGAAGAGAAGCTCAAGAGGGCTAGTGCCTCGAAGTGTTGAAAGGAGGCGTAGTGAATTTGTTTTGTAGGTGGACAAGTTCCATGAAGGAATACCTTGTTCATTTCGCAGGAGTTGTCAAGGAGGCATTGGATGGTCAAAATTCTCCAAGGGGAATTCACAAAGTTCTGAAAGCTGTCAGATCGTGCAGAGGAGCAGAGGAGTTATGGTAAGCATATTTTCAATTTTAAGTTCAAGGGAAATAGAGTCATAGGATCCAAGCTAGTAAGGGTTGTTGGATCACTCGCGAACTCTCATTTCCCAGATTCGTGAGTTGAAGGGTTGAAAACCTTGTGCCAAGATTCACGAGATCGCAAAAGGCGAAGTCCCATCAGGGTGAGAAGTTTTGTTGTGGGACCCTCATTTATAACACATCGAAATTCAACACCTCGGAAATTCGGAGGATAGGGGGTCGAGACTTTTGTCCCGAAAGTCCCGAAGTCGCGAGTTGCGATAAGGAGTATCGAGGAGTTCGATATCTCGGCACTTTGGGTGTCAGGATACAAAGGAGACAACATTTTAGGGGATCAAAGTCATGAAGTGCCGAAGCTGGGCATGAGGGACACATGGTAGAATCACAAGGTGGGCCTGTGTGATAGACGGCCAGACACGCATCGCCTAGTGGAAGGAGTCAACATTCCATTGACTTCTCGCATCTCGGTAAATCACGAGATAAGAGCACGGGAGCTCGACTTTGAAACTCATGAAGGGGCGAGTAGCGAGAGGCGCTAGCGTTAAGCCTAGTCAGTGGTCACACGTGCAGGGTGCTGACAAGGGAAGGAGCTATACCCGTATCGACATTTCAGGTATCGTGAATTTGGAAAGGAGGAGTCAAGAGTTTTGACTCGTGAACTCGCGAGATTGTGAGTTGTGACAAGCGCCTTTGGAATTGTGCCTTGGTTATAGCACTGTGGTCACTTGGAGGAGGTGGAGCTCACGCCTAGTGTTGTTCACCTAGGGGAGATTCCTGAAGGACCTGTGGACTGATAATTTGTGATTCCAGCAGGGAATCGAAAGAGCCGATCCGGCTCAAAGGAGATAAAGAACGATCCTGTGAGCGGACATCGACCCAAGGGTCGATAGAGTGTCTGTGTTACTTCATCTCCTTTTAATGATTTCCCTTATAGGGGAGGTCATATACCTCCTTCATCCCCTTCTCTCGGTGGCACGCATCAACAATTCGTCGGGCCACCTGCACACCATAGTTTATTTGGAGCAGGGAGTCAAGGACCGCCTTCACATAATATGTCGGTAGGTTCGACACTATTTTCTTTGTTCAATGCGTTTGGTACCAACAACTTCTCATCAGCTACTTTCCCGACTGGGGGAAACCCCAGTTTCAGACAACCTATTCCTATGCAGGGTACTACTCCTGCACAGTGGGAAAACAGAGGAACTTCTTCTGCATCAGGGCCTTGGAATTCCTGGCAGGGATCCATTCCCTCATCGGGAATGCTGGTATGGGGAAATTCTTTCCACAGTCAATGGAGCCCCATACAAGGTACTATGCCTATCACCACGGGATCAACATGGGGCAACCCTTCCCAAAGTCCTCCAAATGTAATGCACGCCCATCCATCTACGTCGTATTTTTGGAATCAACCGATGATGTCTCCTCACACGCAGAATCCATACACTGGTCATGGCCATGGTTTTTACCATAACCTTGGCCAACAACCAAAATTTTCCTGGCAACCTGGTGCCAGTCAAACCCCAGGTCCCTTTTTCCCAGGTTATCACTAACAACCCAAACTACCTTTCCTGGAAACCTTGCATTTGCTAGACTTGACAAGGTTGTTGAAGGGTGATACTTTTGTATTGACTAGAGCACATGACTACAGTAAACCAAGCACTTCTGAGAAGGTTAAAGAAGCCGACCTCCCATATCTTCCTCTATATATTGAGAAGACTTTGGGTGAAACAATGACATGCATCCCAAAAGGAATGTTCAAAAATGCTTCTCACAACCCAAATGCAAGGGTCACCCAGAACTATTATGTGGTGGAGGATTTGTCTCAAACCCCTTGTGCGATGTCCGCTTTCGAGGTCCTCCAAAGCTGCCCTTCCTAGAGGAAAGATTTGTTAAATTCTTTAGGATCTACCGAGACTTGTAATCTGGGTACCATCATGCTAGATACAACCGACTTAAAAGCTCATTTGCCTTACCACATAGAGTTTCAGATAGTAGTGGCTCACCCCATGAAAACTTTTACTCGAAATATTTTTCACATGGTGGTTGATGAGGGTGCCTCGACATGCGTTATGTCATTGGCATGTTGGAAGGCCATTAACCATCTTGTTTTGTCTCTGTCACCTACTCTTCTCACTTCTTTCAATGGTCGTTCGTTCCGACCACATGGTATCATTCCCTCTTTTCCCATGCAATTGGGAGGGAAGACCGTGTGCATTGAGGTAGAAGTATTCGATGCATCCCTCGACTACAATCTCTTGTTAGGAAGGAGTTGGAATTATGCCATGCAAGTAGTGGTTGCTACAGTTTTCCAGGTCTTATTGTTTCCACATGAGGATTGGATTGTGACCATTGATCAATTTTCTTTCTCCAGACCTGACCCTTCATTGGGGGTGTCCGCGGTCCTGATGATTGATAATCCTCAACCAGGTGTAGTGAATGTAGGGGTTGGTTTGTGCCCATCTTTGATGGGTACCTTCGATTACCTACCCCCTCAAGGCGATGTCAGGTTCATATCCGACTACCATAAGGTTGAGATTTTCCAATTTTTGTTGTTTCACATGAATTACTTCACCGATCCGTGGATACTTCCTTCCCCATCATCCATGATGGAGGGGACACGGCACCCAGGCATGTCCATGCCCTTCTCCACAGCTGAAGTAGTGTAGTCTTTAGTCCAACAAGCTTCATCCAACCTATATCCAACTCATGCACACGAGTTAGATCCGCTTATAGAGCATATTTGGGCTCAAGGTTCTCTCGCTGACACCGATTTTTTAGACTTAGTATTTCCCTCTGACGAAGCAGTAATTGAATCAATGACTATTCTAGACAAACCTTGGGATGATCTTCATCACAGATGATACATACTCCCAGGGTTAAGCAGAATCGAGGCCAAAGAACTCACCTTAACTATGACTAGAGATAGGTCTTGTCCTATTAATCCCTTAGCTACACATGAGGTCTATGCTGAGGGTAATATGGCAACCATCGCTGAAACCATACCGATCGATATCTCCAGAACCCCTGGCGTTGTGGAGAATTTTTTCGTCGGAGTTGACTGCTCCCCCGGAGAGATTCAAATCTACACAGATCTATTTAAAGAATTCCATGACATTTTTGCCTGGTCTTACAAGGAAATGCCAGGCATCGATCTGAAAATAGTCGAACATGAAATCACAACTTATCTAGATGCCAAGCTTGTACGAAAAGAACATTCATCACCCTACTACCCCCAAGCAAATGATCAAGTGGAAGCTATGAATAAATCTCTTAATACCATCCTACATCGAACGATCAACTCAGCCAAGTCAAATCGACATTTGATGTTATACTCAACATTATGGGCTTACTGAATGTTTGTTAAGACTGCAACCAATTTCTCACATTTTCAACTCGTTTATGGGATGGAAGCAGTCTTGCCTATCGAATTTTAGATCCCATCCCTAAAGTTGGTAGTACAGTTATTGCCAGACACTTCTCCACTTGAAGAGAGGTTATTATACCTTGAGTAGCTCAATGAGCAACATCGTGATTTAGCCCTGGCCAACGAGGCTCACAAACATAAAGTCAAGTGTCAGTATGATAGGTCCATTCATCCTTGGATTTTCACTGAAGGTGACCTTGTCCTAGTCTATGACCAAGATAAGGATCCCCTGGGGGAAAGAAAATTCAAACCCATGTGGTTCAGACCTTTCATCATAAAAGAGGTTCTAAAAAAGGGCGCTTATCATCTGGTTGAATTTGAAGGGAATGCTTTGGCAGATCTTAGAAATGGACTCTATCTCAAGAAGTATTACTCATAGGGAGGACAACATGGTTAACTTTTTGTAACATATGTATAGTCTTTGTACTATTATTTTCTAGTTTCTTTTAGTGTTATGGACATGTCATTTTTGATGTATCTTTCATCACTATGGCAGATGTCAAGTGAATCCGAGGTGTTCAATGGGTACACAAAAGGTGCTAGCCAGCACACTCGGAGGCTTTCCTACACAACTTGGGTAATTTTTTCACCTCGAGGCCAATTATTATCTTCCGGAGTTATATGCTTAGGTGACACCACAGATAATGTCATTGATTATAGTGCATTTATTGAGTTTCTTCATGACGCCTTGTCATTTGGTATCTCTCATCTTTGGGTCTATCTTGATGCTCAACTGGTTGTGTCTCAGTTAAATAAAGTCTACCATGTTCATGATCCAACTTTACATCGATGATTCCTTAGGGTACGTCTCTTAGAATGAAGCTTTGATTATATTACATATTTTCATGTTCCTAGGAGATTAAACCAAATTATAGATACTCTAGCTAATCAAATTTTAGATTGGCATCTTGCACACATATGAAAGGACATACACATAAACATGTAAATACATTTTTTGCAAAAATTATCCATAAGCCACAAAAAGACATAAAAATCCATATATAACATCATAGTCACCAGAGTACATAGGTCGACACAAGTGCCTCAAAAATATGACCAATAACGAGTCATAAGGCTTATGCCCTCAAAAAATATATACAAGTAGTGCTCCCACCACGTGAAAAGTATAACTAAGGTCAGGGCCTGTGGGCCCTATTGTACTGATCAACAACGTTTTCTAAACACCAAAACAATCAGACCCACGTCCATGGTGCCCCCACTACATGAGACTGCATAGATGGTGGCAGATCCTCAATATCTACCATAGGGACCGTGCAGGTGAGTGCAGTAAAGTTCTGCTTGACTCGTCTCAACACCCTCTCAGCCTCCTCGGTTGGAAGATCTCTTGCTACTGCTGGTCCCCCTAGAGAGGCAGGTGCGGCCCCTGGCCGAGGACGATGCCTATTCCTCGCATAGTCCATAGGTCGCATTGGTCCCACATCTACACATAAAAAACACATATCCATCAAATACTCTGGTATAAAAAAATGATATATAACAAAAGAAACATAAAAATTACATATGTTTCACAAAAAACAACAACAAAAAAACAATGATGTAAACTTACCCATCTCTCCTCGCTCCTCACCAAGAGGTACTGGTACCTCAGGATCTCTCGAGAAATCAATCCCATCATAGGGGTAATCCTCTATGACTGGGATCTGTCGTGACATCCAAGTGAAGAAATCATCGTCAAAGGACTCATTGGTCCTTCCACCACCCTATCGTGGCAATAACACTACCCACCTACAAATTGTAGGAAGAGAGGCCTGGTGTCCTTGTACCACTACTCGAGGACTGAATATCAAAACTCTTTCAAAGAAGAAAGAGCATAGAATGGTCCCAAACCTGAAGTTCCTCTGTGTCCACGACTGACAATCTATCAACTACCTCTTCATACAATCTAACAATGTTGTGGTCCAGTCAAATATTTGTGCATTTAAGCACTGGCCTGCATAGTTCATCTGTGCATGGGACACCTGATGTAGAGCCATAAAACTAGTAATCCCTCCAATAAGAAACACAATCGCTTGCAGAAATAAGTTAGTTATCTTTCTTATGGGAACCTATGAGCTCAAGTGGTCTGTACCAACCTCACAGTAAAGTCCTATCAAATTCGCTATGTTATGCGTCCCCAAAGGAAATGTCCGAAAGTTGATTGGTTCCCCTCTCCTGGAGAGGCCATTCAAAAAATATATATCCTCTATCATGGGAACCAGTGACTGCCCCTCTAACATAAACGCCTCTGCATCCGGATGCCAATAATAAACCAAGGCATTCAGTATCCTAAGTTGTGCTTGCATAAATGGACATAATAATAACTTGAGCAACCCACATTGCATCAAGGCAACCACAACATTGGGGTCTTCCCCAACCAACTCACTAACCTACTCACGCTCTCTTTCTCTTCAGTGAACATACATCTTGCAAAACACCAAGGTTCATGAGGGTTAACCCTTGTTTTTTAAACTTTTTTCATTCAATAAGGGGATCCAAGCGGGCTATAATGCTGACAGCCGCATGTACACGTGTGCAATTTTTACTCTGCCCGAATGTACACGTGGCCTATCCTAAGACAACCCACATGGACCTAGGGTCGACCTTTTGAAGTTGATGCCCCCTCAAAACATGGAACCCAAAGAAAAAATAAAGATTTAAATTGCAAGATAAGAGAGTTTGTATTTACTTGGTCCAGACAGATGGTCGTTTCGTCCACTGTAGCTCCCGAAATCACCACTCTTATCAAAGGGGGTATTTTGGCTCCAGAGTCAATTTCCAAATCAGCAATGGTGATAATGAGCTAGCAACTTCTATTTATAGACTTTTTGGTCTCTTTTTGTCATTTTTTTGGCCCCCCTTATCATTTTATTTAAAAAAAAAACCATTTAGAGTGATTCAAGAGTTGCATTGGAGGGGTATGATCGGTTATCAAGACAATTTTTTTGGAGTTTTGGGTAACTTTTGATGGTCCATGGAAAAATTTTAGATGATCAACTTGAGCATGTAGGTTAGGTTTCTACCCTGACTTTTGTATCTCGTTGTCTTTTTTCCTTTGCCATAGGATCAATACCATTAGGTTACGACACAGAAGCATCATTGCTGCTTTAGAAGTGTCGCGAGTTGGTGGTAGAGATTACCGGAACATGGATGCCCTAGGTAGATCCTGGTTGCATTATGGTGTCCATGCTGTCTCTAATCAATGTAGGCTTGGGAGTCCTTGTTGTTTTTTTCAGATTATGATTTTCAGCCTCATTTGCATGATTCCTTTTCACTCTTGATCTCACCCTCGAGACTCCCAAAAGACATAACGGGTCTTCTTTTAATCCCTTTTCAGACCCTCTAAACATGAAAAGATCATCGAGCAGTCTTATGGCATTTCACGCTTGTTAAACTGAAATTTGAAGTCACGTCTGTCCAACGGTAGTTTACCCCTTTTTCGGTCTGGACGGTCAACTATACGAACAAAGGTATACTCTATGGAACTTCAGTTCTCTAGAAGAGTACTCTTAGGTATCATTTTAACCCTTTTTCGGGCCCGAGGAACTAAATTTACGAAAAAGGAACCCCCATGGAGTCCATAGTTAAGCTATTTTTAGACTCCCTAAAATTGAAAAGATCATCAAGTGACCTTATTCTTTCGCACTCGTTAAACTGGTCCAGAAAAACATTCCTGATGGAGTCCATAGTTAAGCTTTTTTTAGACTCCCTAAAAATGAAAAAATGGCCGAGTGATATTGTCTTTATCACACTTGTTAAAATGGTTTTGAATAGATGTCTTGTTGGTGCTAGTTTACCCCTTTTTTGAACCGACTAGACTACCTTCGAAAAAGGTACCCCAATGGAGTCTCCTTTTATGTTTTTTCAAACTCTCTAAATATGAAAAACCGCCAAGCTTACCTTCTCTGGGCTCATTAAAATTACGTCGAAGGACGTTACCATTGTGTATTTTGTTAACCATGTTTTCATACTTGCGTCTTTTCTCTAAATGCGAGCTCCATGTTGCTCTCAAATGAACCATCTGAATCATACCTTATACGCAAGCCTTGTAGCACTTTGCCTCTGCATCTTAACACCTTT
Source organism: Picea engelmannii (assembly GCA_009831015.1). Lineage (NCBI taxonomy): Eukaryota > Viridiplantae > Streptophyta > Pinopsida > Pinales > Pinaceae > Picea > Picea engelmannii. The sequence continues at coordinate 135,678 of ML787105.1, forward strand.
GGCCCATGGAGGATTTTTCCTGCGTGTCATTTCTCTGAACATTAGTCTTTTCCTTACACCTTGAACTTGAATGTTTGTAACACTCATTCCTCCATTGTAATGTAACATTCTTTTATTCTTTTTTCCAAAATCATTGAAAAAGACAAAAAAAATCAAATATGCCCCAAAAAGAGGAAGGGAAAAGTATTTTCTTTATTGGGAGCACAATAAGTCACCCTTGGATAAATCACATCTGTCCGTTTGTTCGTCAAACTATGGGATTTAATATGACCTTAGGAAGTTGTTCTCGCTACATAGAGATGTGTCCTCCTCTGTTTGGTTATTCTTCCAAACATATGGAGAGTTTGCATTGCCTCCTTCCTCGTAAACTTATGTTAATGCCATGCTTCCTGAGTCTCATCATTTGTCGTGCTGTTGTCCACAGGAATTTTTTACCAAGCCCGAGTCGACCCCTCTACAGTTTGTCTCTTGCCCTCATACCTGGCCATCCTGAATGTCCAATCAAGTCTTTGTTTGAAATCAATAAAGCTTTCAATCTGATCATCAAGATTCTCTAGTCCATGACCAATGAGCCATCAAAGAACTCTAGGTAGTGAAGTCGTACACTCATATTACACTCCTACCCAAGTTTTGAAAATTTTGAAGTTGTTGCTCGAGCTCTGAAGACCTCATCTCCAACCATCACGCCTTATCAGCTTCTAAGAAGATGGATACTCTACATGTATATCTTTTTGATTTCGAGATATATCTCCGTTGTGTATTGTTCATGGATACACTTTATATATTTATACGACATGGATCTACAGTGTATTTGATTGGTATCCATGAGTTTATTCTATCTTGATCATGGGTATTCCCACCTCGGTGAGACAATTGTTATTTTTGCAGACGGTGCCTCCCGATTTCTGGTCCCTAGGCTCACTTGTTCGACACATCAGTAAAGATTATTAAGGTATTTCGGCCATCATATTCTCTTCTGAACTCACACATTATGGGGCATCTATTATAACCCTAATTTTCACTATACATGCTTACCTGGCATCAGGCCATATCAGATTCCTTCTTTTCCAAAGCACTGCTGAACAACTCTTCTTAAAAACACTTTTTATAAAGGCCCACATGCCTTTCTCTATTACTACATGCGTGTACATGCTCGGTGACCCAAAATAACCCGCGTGTACCTACAAAAGCATGAAAAGGAAAGTTGTCGATGGAACACACAACTTTGGGTGAGTTAACTAAACCTTCTGGCCATGCATGGACGAGGGTTCGTCCAAATACCTAGCTTATTCTAGCCTATAAAATAAGGGTTAGGGGTCCCATTTGGAGGAGGAGAATCATAGTAAATAAATTATACCCGATTGCGCATTCCCTTTGTCCCAACCCTTTAGCCATCCTTGTGCAAAGAGAAAGATAGAGAAAAAAAGTTGGAGGACAGTTGAAGAGGAGCCTAGGACCAGGTTCGTGGAGCAGTGACTGACTTCATCATTGTAAGTTGATTTGTTGAAGTTAATAATAAAGAAATAATTTTCTCGTCCCACCATATGAGGCTTTCATGGTTTATTGCATACTTGTTTATTGAATCTCTAACCCATTAATATATATATAAAATGCATGTCGAGTTTGTTGTTTGTTTTGCATGAATGCAGGTCAGCCTTGGGAGGAGAGCTATAATAAAAAAGTGATCAAGTGTGAGAAAGGATCTACATCAAATGCCCGAAATAAGGTATGCTCACTTGATATTCTTAACTATGTATTTGCTTAAGAATAATGGGGATTAGGTCTGGGACGACGGTAGAAAGTAGAAATCTTTAGGTCTTTTCTGCATGCATAATTAAACCCTAAGTGCTAGTCCGTAGAGGGATTTCCCACTCACAACAGTACTCCCTATTGAGTGCGAAATCCCAACACTGTGCACCGCAATTGAGCTCTTACCCAACACACCGCCTCTTGAGCAATGGTTTTTAACCCTAGAATCACTCGATGAAGATCGAAGAGCATCCTTAAAGAACAATGAAGCATAAAAAAGAGGACCAAAGCCACCTTTGACCGCCAAGTTAACCTTCGGTCATTTATTGAAGGAGACCTTGTGTTGGCCTACGATATCTCCCACGACAGCCTTGGCCACGACAAGTTTGAATCCCTCTGGCGAGGACCCTATGTCATCCATCATTTCCTTACTAAGGGTACCTACATCTTAGGCCACCCCGAAGGCCCTTGCTTCAAGGACCCGGTGAATGGGTTATACTTGAAATAATTCTACTCCTGAGCGTAGCCATTTTACCTTAGGTTTTCCTTTCTTTCCTAGTTTTTTTAGTATTTTTTGATATAAGTATCTCATTATGTGAGCCTAATTTAGTGTCCTTATTTCAACAGATGAATTCTCTGTTCACTTATCACATCAAGTACATGAACGGAGCAAGCCACTGGACCAAGAATCTTACCTCAATTCCCTAGGCCATTTACACCCCTGAACATGTGTTTCTCCACTCCAACGACATATGCCTCAGCCCTGCCACCAATAACTAAGATGAATATGTTGTATTCATTAGTCTCCTCTGTGAGGTTAGTCACCTTCATATTCATTACCTTGGTGTTTCTCATCTCATTTTCTAGCATCTCAACAACATGTATCATGTCCTTGATCCATGCCTATATCGCAAGTACTTGCAAGTCAAACTTCTGCTACAAAATTTAGAGTCAATCACATTTGATCATATTACTAGAAACCACAACCAAATGCAAGATAACATTGCTAATCAATTACTATATTGGCATTCATCGCATTAACATACATATTGCATTCATCCGTCAATAAATAAAACAAAAATAATTATCAAATACATACACACATGTCCCAAAAGGTCTACTCATATATAGATCACTCATGTTTTTGATACAAAAATACATACATATACACCTTAGCTCCACGACTAGGTCCTCTCATCATATCTATACAAAAGATGGAGTTCAAAACAAATCCTACATAATACAAAATCAGGCCCAACCTATATGAGGTCCTCCTACCACCTAGGGTGACCCTAGGTGTGGTACATCATCACCAGCTGGTGGAGCTCCCCCAAGAGGAATATTCACAACAAGAATATTCCCCATCATAACCACACCCACAACTTCTTCCCATTGAATCAATGACCTACAGTGTGGTTCCCCACCAATGCATAATTCCAGGATACTCTCATCTTGGATCTGAAGCCACAAGTCCTTAGGAACTCTATCTAGGACACCCTTAAGGTGCCTTCGCAACTCCTCCATATCCTGGTCTCATGCCCCAGGCTCAACTCTGCCCTGACCCCCTACTGTTCCTACTCTCACTGCATGTGTTGTACCTTCCCCCATTGCATGTGCCAGGATTTCCCCCAGATCATCAAACCGACAATGCCTCTTGGTCCACCCCTCCTATACCTGCTCGCCAGCCAACCCCCAAGCAACATTTTACTCAAGGTCACCGAGTACTAAATTTTCATGACCAAACCAATGAAGTTGTATCAATACCAACAATATACACATATATACACTCAACGACAAAGCATAAATACAAAAGTATCATATAAGCACCTCTGTCATCCCAGTCCTCCCCAGGTGGAAGATGCATGCCTGGATGACTCCATCCCATGCTATGGGAACTCATAAAATACATGAGGGGTATGCAAACAAACCCACTCGAACATAGGTGTAAAGTAGTTTGTTGGCATAGGGGTATACCCAGGGTTCAACGCTACAACAATGCACCAACAAAACCCTAACTACCAACCCTTTCGGCAATGCCTGTGAAGTAGATGAAGTCTCACCCGAGGTAGAGGTAGGGGTGGTTTAAGGACTCTAGTGTCTTCAACCTTAGTTGGGACACAGATCTATGATTCTAATACTTAATAGTGCACTTAGCACCAACAATTCACCAATATTTAACCAATATCTACTCCGCAGATAAAACAAAGCATCACAACATTCATTCAGATCTAATGTATTTAAGCACTTAGCATAAGGAAATGGATCATATCTAGTAGATTCAAGCACTAAGCATGTTCACATAAGCTAGATCTAGCATCCAGATTCATCATAAGAACAAAGACTAAACATATCTATCTATATCAAGCACTTAGCAAATAACACATAAATACACCAACACATCACACAAAGTAGAGAAACACACATATACATGGTTCACCCCCACCTCCTATAGCTTCCTTGTTCTTCCTCGGCCTACCCCTCCTCCGAGGCATTTGTTGTTGAGGAGATGAGGCTTCTATCATCTTCCCTTCCTATGAAAAACCCTTCTCTTCAGGTTTTGCACAGTTTGATCTGGTCTTCTCTGCGGGTAAAGGAATAACTCCTTTCACATCCTTGGGAATGCTCGCTACGGGTGAGAATGACTCCCAGTCATTTTTGGGCTTGGGTCTTGCAATTCTGCTGCTCCGTGCACCTTTCCTTATGCTCTAAGAGGTCACCATGGCATGACTAGTGTATATTTCGGGTGTAGTATATCCAGCAGGCGCACAAGGGGGGGGGGATATGAAACAACTAGACTGGCAAGGAAAATTACAAACAAAGTGTTGGCCTGGTTCTACGATTGAAACGAGTGCTAAGCATCTTAGATTTATAACGAGTCAGGAAGAAGAAAGAATCATTCTATAGGATAGTGAATTCATGGCGACAAGATGTTTCGAGTCGAGTTGCAGGTTTTCCATGGAAAATCCTCGCGTGTAGAATACTAGTGATAAATTTTGTTGGGCATGCATGATACAAATGCCATGACTTTTCATTCCTTCATCCTTCATGATGAAATGATAATAACATGTTGTACTTTTCAATGTGGCTTCCATTAACTACTTGACTCGACCTGGGCATGTAGAGACTGGTTTCTCAACAGGACTCGACTCTTTGGAAAAGACATACCCATACTACTTATACAAGTTTTGACTTTGACATCCCTTCCCGTTTCCAAGTGCCAACCGACCACTTTCTGAACTTGACCTCACGGTACTACATACCTGAATTCACATGTTTGGATGTATGGGTCACAACGTGACTTAGAACCGACTCTAACTGGAAATAAAAATGGCAGCACTAACAACTGGCTCCAATGGGGATGTTATCCTCCCCGCGAGGTAGAAAAGACCAGTAGACCAGGTACCTGACCATTGGGATTTATTCAACCTTCAGATACTGAGAGAAGTAAGTGACTGACAGAAAAAAAACTAAACCTATCGACACAGCTTATAAAAATTTAGCATAGACTTAGGGCCTTCACTTCGGGCTTCAATCTTCTGCTGACCTACTGACTCGATGCAAAAAATAAAATGACTATGTACAATGATGAATGACTTTAAACGAAATTTATTCCATTAGGTAATGTTTGAGGAACCTGTCATTTATAGGCCCCCAACCAAAGCATTCTCCATCTAATCATTCTAGAAAATAAGCATTTCTTCCACAATGATCATTGATTCTGAACGGGCCTGTCCAAAGATGGTCGAACTTCTTGTGATTTCCTTTGTCTTCATTTCTCACATCCCATCTCA